>NHOP01001250.1:0-11361 GCA_018697155.1 Pyramimonas parkeae | reverse complement strand
TTTCACACGAATTTAGGTGTTGAGTCTGCATGCTGTGTTCAACAGCTGTTTTTCTATGTTTTCATGGAGCATTCATACTGACATGCTGCATGACGCACCAGTAAGGACGACAAGCCAGTAAATTTTCACAACGAACATGTTTGTTGTGATGTGCCACTTGAAGACACATAGGCACGAAGGTGCACACCCAGTAGCTCAAGTATCCGTCCATCCTAGGAACGAGCCAGACCCCCATGTGCAGGTCCAGCGCATGATTCTGAAGAGGGCGTGCGCTTGTGCCTGTGCAGGACACCATTCGCCGTTGCGCCGCGGTGGAGGTTGAGATCCAGGAGCAGCTGGCACGTATACAGGAGACCATTGCTACCACCAAGGCGAAGCTTGCGACGGAACTGCCGCCCGTATCGCGCAAGCCGCAGCTGGCTGCCTGCTTCTTGGGCTTCATTGGGCAGCCTGAGGTGCGTGCGCAACGGGCACACAAGGGCGGGTGCTGTTGAGGTGGCGTGCTAATTGTTTTTGGCGACAGGCGCGCTGACTGGTGCTTGCGCACTGCGCCGTGCACGTGTGAGCCTTTGGCTCTGACTCTGCTTGAGGAGGCCCGTTTGGATGGGTGTATGGTGTGGCATCATAATGGCGGAATGTGAAGTATTGTGATGATGGCGCAATCTATCGTGGTTGAGGACAAATTAAGACCCCAGCCATTGGATTTAGCGTTAACCAGTACAGCAGCCAGTGGCTGCTACTGGGCAAATTAACATAGCGCAGTCTGGCCCAATTTCGCGTGGACATCATTTTTTGCGTGGTCGCCCACGTCAACCCCTTGGGAGTCCTGCTCAACCTGCTTCCATCCGGGCGTATTCCTCTGGACCTGTTCCCAGGCGGCGGCTCGCGTGAATTCCGATGGCGATGCTGACCCGATGGTGGCCAAGCCGTTGGAGGATGGAGGGGATCTTCCTGAGAATGCCAGAGGGCCCTCGTTAGTGGAGCTTCTAAAAGCCCGCATGCGCAACAAAGATGCAGCCCCTGCCAGTCATGATTTAGATCTGAGCGACGCTAGTGCCTCCCAACGCAGCATAAACTCACCAAAGTCTGATCGCGGCAGGAGTGCAAGGCTGCCTCCCTGTTTGGTCATTGAGAGCGAAGCCGATCCAGTCGCCGATATGATAAACATCTTGGAGCTCGAGGGAGACATCCTGAAAAGCTGTGTAAGCGCCGCTCTGACACTGACCCGTCTGAACCACGCCTAGTTTGTTTTTCTGGGTACAGTCGCCAAACACTTGTATGTTGGGCGCTTGTTAGGGTACTTCCTGCATTCCAGACCGTGGACTAGACGGGATGTTTGCAAATGCGGCAGATACCTTCATGCAGCTGTGTTTCGTCTGGGACAGAAGATATGTGCTGATGTGTGCAATGGCATTAAGAGCTGACAACTTCGATGTGAGGTGGGTTTGCGTTGACAATTTACAGGAAAAACTTGAGAATTGCATAGAACATTCGCAAATACTCATGAGTGAGAACTTTCCTGCCCTTCTCCTTCAGACACGGATGAATTATCAGTCAATGTCCAGAGTGTACGCTGAGAGCACAGTATGTTCCCAACCCCTGAGCAGTGCTGATAATTGTTCATGAGCATATCAAGTGTATCACGTCTCCACAATTGTATCCTCATGTCGGCTTTGGCGTTGCCTGTGTGCAATATAGTTGTTCTTTGTTTAGAGTGCTTCATTGAACTTTTTTCAAACGGAAAAGTCAGATATGACTCTGTCACTTGCAGGTTGTAATGGAGGACCTAGCCAAAGTTAAGGCAAGTTACAAGGCAAAGCTCAGTGCTGCAACTGCTGGTCGCGCAAGGAGGTTGTCGCAGATAGCGCCAGAGGCAATCACAGCAGCTCAGCGCACTGTCGCTGAGCAAGTGGCAAAACTAGCAAATACGAGCAAGATGATTTCAACATCAAAAGCAGAGCCTGAAACCCCGAATAAAAAAATAGAGAAACTGTGTGAGTTATTGCAGCAACGGGAAGAATTGCAATGGGAACGGCAGGATAAAACTGACAAAGCTCGGGAAAGAGATGTTGCTGACAAGGTTGAATTATTTGCCAAGCATCTGTGAAGCTGCTCCGCGAAGTTGTGACTGTGCGGCGCAAATCTCAGCATCCGAAGAATAGAAAGGTTTTTGTCGTATTTGATTTTGTTTTTCCAAGTGCATCTCACCGGAAATCTAGACATGACTGACGCTTGCAAAGTTGATCCAAGCTAAGGATGAGCATATGTACCTGGATGTTAAATAGATGCAGGTGTGCGCGTGGTCCAAGCTATTCCACAATCATAGATATTCTCCTACAATACAAGAAACGACGATCGGTGCTATCCCTCCAAGTTGGTCAGTGAGGTGTGTATTGCCATTACAACTGCACACTGTACGGTTTTGGATGGTGGCATACGCACGTACCTTAGAGCATGACATTCGTGAGGTTCGGGACTCATGTTGTAGGATGGATGTGATGACCAAGTATATTGTGTCGCATGCACCAAGATTCCGGAAACCTATACGAAATATATGTAAGGTTTATGTTTCAGGGATCGCTAAGGCAAAATCTTGTCATGGGGTTATGTAGGATAGTGCTTCCCATAAACTGGCATCGATTTTTCCCCTGATAAAAATATCTTGGTAGAATCGTCTTGCACAAGTCCATTTCAGGGCCAGCAATGAGAAGTATAGAACAAATTTTCTTGCTACTTCTTACTACTACGGTGATGCTGTGTTAAGTCAACTGGATGTTTTTTTTTTTGTTTTTGCTTTTTCTTTTCTTCCTGATTTTGCCCAGCGCTAAATAGGGAAACCGTTTGTGAGCAGTTATATGTTAGTCAGACCCAAGCAGAGTCGATTGACGGACGGCATCGAATCTGCTCGAAGAATGCACGAGTGTGAGAGGGCCAGAATTGCCAGGTTGATGCTTGAGCCATTACCACGTCCAGCATTCCGTACAAACGAATAGTATGATTGCAGACATGCTAAAGTGAACGTGTACACAGTGACCAATAATGTGTACTTCAGACGTTCTACACGTCGAAATCCTGTTGACAGGCCAGGGTTATATTGCTGTGCAAGGACAGTGCACATCACTCCTTAAATGTATGCTGCAACCATACATTAAATGGCGGCTGCAGCACTTGCGTCCATGATGTCATACAAATCCAGCCTCTGTGGTGCATGCTTCAAAACACGGACTCCAATATGCTGTTACTTCTCAAACGAACTCCATACCCTTTCGCAAGTATTAAACAAAGCCACAACAAATACATCACTCGCACATGGTGGAAACATCACATGGAATGCCTATCTGAATTGTGAATACTGAGTCTACCGCCAATATGCATTGGCGCCAACGTTGAATCACACCTCATTTGTCAGCAGACGTTGCTTGACATCCAGGTTATTGTTATTCGTTGCGGAGTGAAAATTCTCACCGACGCGATCGCTGCAACCGCATGCAATGGACTGTATCATAACATCACTTGCAGGATTTTCACACTCCACACCACAGCATCCATCAATCACGGTTTGTCCCTGTTCAGCAAGCTCTGATTCTGAAGATTCTGTGCGGACTTCTCTGTCTTCATCCTCATCACCAGAGCAGCTGGCCTCCATTCCTTGTCCACACCACATCATTCTCATCTCCCCGCGTAATGCTGCAAGAGCTAGCGTCACACCAAGGGTGCACGGAACTAAATAGAGAAGGGCTGGTTGTCCATGTCCACTACCAACCTTGAGAATCAGGGCTGAAAATGTGAGCAACATGCCCATAACGTATCCCAAGGTGCACCTGCCGCGTTGACAAAATGACAGACGGAAACATCGGGCAAGTTCATTGCCTTCCTGATTGCCCATGATGAAGGTGGAAGTATGCACCTGTTTGTTGATATGACAACTCTGTTTCCTAAGTCCGACTTGATTTGAACAAAGTTGTGGGCGGCATAAACACACTCCGCTTCGTCACAGCGTGCATGCATTCATGAATGCAGTGCATTTTCCAGGATCAACACTGCACTGAATTCTACTGGCGTCCGGTAGTCAAGTGCAGGGTTCGACCATGAGATACAACAAAAATGGTTCTGTATCGGAGATCATCCAAACATACTGCATCGCTTCGAGATGGAAGTTTGGTGACTTCATGTCACAATGCTGTCAATCAACATTAGACATCGAAAACTCAAATTCACGTACCATGTTGAATAGGCGAGAATTGCAGCACGCGGGACAATGAAATTATCAAACTGCAAGTTCCATCCACCCCGCAAGCAAGCAATGCCTTATTGATCGCCTTGGAGTATGCATTTTCAATCGTGACACTTGAGCCCCCCAATTTTAGCGCATTCCCTAGATACATGTTAACTACAAGTACATTGTCACCATTTGAGAAAAGTTTGTGCGCCCCATCGACTCACCAGTCTCAAGTATACACACAGCAATCCTGGTAGCACCACGTCGCCATAACCTAGAATGCTGTAGCTCGGCGCAACATCAAGATGTCCGGACCCGTAGGATATGTGTGGAACTCTCAGAACAATCGGAGGGGACTCTTGGCGATTGCCACCTGAAGTCAAGTCCATGCAGACCCTTTCCCAAACAATCAAGAGAACGAACAGACAAGCGCTCATCAAGCGAAAACGTTTTGTTGCAAACTGTCTCCTTGAGCTTTGTCAGGTGAAGGTTGTTTGCAGCGCAGGATAGCACATATATGAGAAGCTACAATGAACGCGTACATGCATTCCAAGGGATATGCGGCAGCAAGCTGCAGGCAAAGAATGTAGTCAAAACTAGCATTTCCACAACCACCCAGCAGGCAGGATGTTGGACGAGGCGAGGCAAACGTGCTCACACCTGTGGCGACTACGACCATGACGCTCTCAGAGCTCGTGATCTGCGGCTGAAGGAAGACCCAGAAGACATCGTAACAAAAGGCCAGGGGCAGGAGAATTGAGGCCACTTTGATATTGGGAAGCTGACAAGTGCGCAGCATGCAAATCATCAAGAGCATGCCTGCCCTCAGCAGTAACAACCCGCAGTATTTCCATGAGATGTCAAGCAAGAAATTCACAACTCGTACCACAGGCAAGGGCAAAATTCACTTGCAGAATGTTGAATTACATTGTTCTGTTTCGCCGAAGACGCACATCAAAGATAACTTATCAGACGGCTCAAACGACGTAAATTGCCCAATCTCAACCCAAAATGTGAGAAGAATGTGCATACATGGCTGTGAGAGTCACATGTGATGTGGACTTCAGAAAGATTACTTGAGTAGAGGTTGCGCACTGCGGTCCATGATTTGCAATGTGTCAAAAGGAAAAGATTGTTGACGAACAGATATTGTTACAACCATTGGGACAACGCTTGTAGCCACAGTCTCAGCGACCAGAACTCTTGAAAACTTCACCAAGTAAACAGTACTCAATCGTTTATCCGACCAGCAAACCATGAATCCTTGCCCTTGAGACTTCCTGTCTAATCCAGAGCAACACATATTGTGAGCAAAGGGATATGGTAAACGTAGGGGTCTTGGAACCTAAGGCATCTTGCAGCACCCAGCTCCAAGCAGCCTCCCTAGTGCAGATCCAGACCACCACCGGAACAGCAGCGATTGCCACCTCTGCAGCCAACCTGCACACAGCCTGCCACACAACCTACACCCCAAAATTCTTAATTCCTGAAATGATGCAGTGCCCGTTGAGCATTGATATCAATACCTATAATCAAACCAACGAAACGCCGACCGGAGTATCCCACTGGTAATTATCCACGGATCGCCCCCTCACTCCTTCAACGGTGGGGGCCTAGGCATCCGAGAGAGGGTACAATAAAGCTTGCAGTATACAGCGGCAGGAATGAACACCGGCAATTGCAAAAGTGATTCGAAAATTTGCATACTGGAATGTTGGAACTTCGAGTACGAAGAACCCTCCGAAGCGATGGGCGCAGCATTACTACCAATTGGTGAGTCCCCAGCAAGCTTCCGTAGCAGAACATGGCCTGTGCGTACACCCCGGGCGCGATTCATTATTGTCAGATCCCCTAGACTGAGACAAGGATGTAAACTGCTAAAGAAACTCACAAAGCCAGCGGAATGTATCTTACAAGGCATTGTTATACTGCAAAGCTTGGATGCGTATTTGGCATGCGATTGATCTTGTGCATTAGTGCTGGCAGGCGAGGAGGACTCCAAGAACCAACAGCACTGTCTGTTGGGAGAACACATGAAGAACAAAGTGGAAAACGAACACATTCAGCGCACATCCGAAATCTGAAATTTTGGATCTGTAGGACCCAGCAGGGAAAAGACGAGAGTCTAGTGACTGGGTCACGGCAATGCCACTCAAGCTGCGAGTGGGGAATCGTGTTTGTGACAAGTGCATGGATTCGGAATCTGAACTATTTCAAATCCACCACACGGGCAGAGCAGCATACTTTCATTGTCAAGGACGGACAATGAGTGCGCCCAATCACCGCATATCGCAGTATGGAGAAAATTGCATTGAAGCATCTAGTGATTGGGCTCAATCTGAATATAACCCCAGAAAAAAACGGAGCGCTCTGTCCTGAGACATCGGCAACTTGAACACAAAACGCCTCCGCCCCCAGTTTGCGTCGCAATGAAGTGCAAATAACCATTGAAGGTCCGGTATCCTGCGCAAGATGTCCTGGTCAGAGACTCCTGGCAAAACAAGCGTGCAGCCGGATTGAACGCTGAACAGGCAGGTGCATCATGGGTCCCTATTTTCATAGACTCTCATTGAAAAACCGCAGCAACCTAAATGGACTCCGGCCAAGAAGGCTAGAAATGCGCGCCTGATCTAAATCCGCAACCACCAATTGCTGACAGGGAATGTGCCATGCGCATGCTTTACCAGCGAGAAGCGAAAGAGGTTCAGCGTCATTAACATCTACCTGCAACCTACACAAAAATGGGAAAGGGTGCACAATGATTCGGGATGAGAAGTAAAGACTTGCACACAAAACTACTAACAGACCTAGCAAGAAACACTTGCGCACAGCCCAGGAGCTCCCGCGTCGCTCACCGTCAATATGTAAAATACCCAGTCTGCCAGGAGGAACAGCGCCACCAACATCAGTGAAGCCGTGACCACGAAGCTGGCAGCCGCCAGCTCAGAGATATGCACTTTGTCCAACTGCAGGCACGGTACAGCAATTGAGCTACCGATACAGAAATCAACCCAATGTTGGGAGACCGATTATGCTGCCCAAGGGGGCTCACTCTTAGTTTTGATTCTCAAGGGAGAGTGTAGGACGTAAAGGAGAGGATGGCCTATGTCAGTGTATGTCCCAGAGTGGATTTTGCACTAGAGAGTGGAGAGCCTTGGCAATGGAGGTGTGATGTCTCGACAATCATGGCAAGAAAAATAAACTGGGATTCAATTCAAGAGTCGCCATTCTGTGAGATATGAATACCGAACTACCGAGTGGACAGAACAAACTTCATTTTTGAACTTGAGGAATGACAAGTACGGTGTTCACAATAGCAAATGTCTCGCAGAATCGGTAACGTCCGAAAGCTCAAGTGGGAGGTGCCAAACTTGATTGCATGAAGGCCAGTGCCGGATGACCAAGCTGGCTGGCACGTTCGACGTGCGAGCGAATACATCGAATGCCCTAGGGATCATGCGGAAGTCTAGTGTTGGAAAATCATTCCTACATCAAGGCTGCATACACACGTCCAACAAAGCACAAGGATTACGCCCGACTCAAGTATCACAATGAAGAGTTGTGTCCGCCAGAATGCTATTTGCTGGTTCCGAGAATCATGAGACCTGACTGCAGGTCGCAAGCCATGTGTATCCACAAGAAACTCCCTGAAACGCTGCGGCCAACAGGTGCACTACGATGGGAGAGGGTGGCAGTACCAACCACCTAATTGTCCGCTAGAAGTCTACCATGCGCGTAGTCGTGTTCCTGAGATTGTGCCCAGCTCGAGAAGCAGACAGAGTCACTGACGCAGCTCCCCCATACCTCTCTACAGACATGATACCATGATTTTGTGAACAACAGCCTTGCAAGCGCCATGCATCAATTGCCCAAGGGCCCTGGTGAACAGATGGGCCCTCCTTGATGCAGACGCAATGGCAACACAACATACAAATTCAGCAAAACACCAGTCTACAAATAACAAAATGACCACGATGTGATACCTTTGTCTGCCGCCCTCGATGGTTGCGAGAGGAGACGCGGCGGGTGGCATCCGCCTTGGTGTCCCTCACCGCCCTGCGCGGTTCGTTGTTCACAGAGAAAATTTCAAGCTCGGTGCAGGCAAAATAACGCCTGTGAATTTGGAATTAAGAATAGCGTATCCTTGGCAAACAAACAAACAACAAGTAGGCCAAGTGTGGCCGGTATTGAAAGCGATGGACTCGTCTGGCCCGAGGCAGCAGTAGCCCCGGGCACGGCAAGACCCATCTCTCATTCGGATGGAGGCCAGTGCGTTCCTCGACCTAACAAACAAAGTAACACAAACTGTGCAGCAGAGGACGAAGTCCTCCTGGAAGATCTTGAGAAACCTCTTGATCTGTACCCCGTATGCTCGTTTTTCCGATACAGAGATCAGTAACTGCTACTCGTGTTGTGTTGTGTTCAAATAAACGGTACCATATGCGGAAAGGGATTGTGTATGCTCTTGCACAAGGCTAGACTTTGTGAGTCCCCGCAGATGACATAAGTGGATTTCTGTGTGAGGTTGTCCAAATCCACAGGCTCTGACTCTGATGGATGGGAAAAATGTGACGACCGCACACTCTTGGCGCAACAGTCACCCCAAAAGCACAAGAGGCCACAACTGCCGTTCCAAGCATATCTCGGCATATCTCGGAACCAGCACATCTGCAGTTGGCGGCTCCACGCCCATTAATCTCACAGCCCAAGCTGCTATTGCCAGCGGAAACTGGCTTCACCCAACTTTGTCGAATTGACGCTACAGCTGTGCACTGATGCGCCAGGTGTGCGCTTCTGCATACGTTCCGACTGAGAGTCACCACCAGGCAGTTGTCCGCCGTCAACCCCTCTCACCAGTTGCCAGCCAGCACAATGGTCCCAGTGGCGGCAACCAAGAGCACAGCCAAGGCGGGCCCCATGATCAGTCTTCGCGCTGCCAGCACCGTCCCACCCACTGTGCCTGCACGAAGCGAGATTGGGCACACGCATGCGCACGAGATGAGCGGCTCCAGGGTTTTGCCGTCAGCCGAATATAATGGAGGGCCTGATAGCGTGCTGGATGCAGGCTTGGGAAGCTACGGCGCTGTGATCCCTGATGCTTGCCTTTTCTAGCATAATGTGTGACACTGTTGAGAAATTCATGTTGTCACTTTGTGATGTGTGCACGTATCTCGGTCAGGCTCACTTTCATGGATTCTCATGGTCGCTTCATACTTTGCGATATGAACTCCCTGTCAGATGCATGTATGATTTGCTTTCACGCCATCCTTGTTGAACGTGGGCATGATGTTCATATGTTTCTGACCCTGGGTATTTCTGTGTATGTATTTGGCCATTTTATAATGATCTGCTGATCTGTGTAATCCATATGAGCCAAACATATTGTAAGCTTCATATGCGGTCATATGCCGGTGCACACTCTACTTGTTGGTGTAGCTGAGAGATTACCATTGCTTCCATGTTCAGCTCGCAGCATCTTGAAATATAGAAACAAATCACACCAAAATAAACACATTAGAAAAGAATAACAAGAGAAAAGGTGATCAATTCGCATCTCAACATACACAAAAAATCATTGCGTCATGTCACCACGACTATGTGCATGGTGGTTCCTTGGTGTTCTGAAACGACCTCCATGCAGATTCGGCCATGAGCGTGTACAGATATATTCACAGGATTGTTCCATGTCATTCAAACCCAAAACCCAAGTCAACACGATACATATGCATGTGCACTCTTAATCTGTCCACCAACCCTAATCTTCATTAACAGCGTCTGTAACATACCGTGTAGATACTAACTACCCAATCGTTAATTTTCCAAGACGTCTACTTGGCCCTGAACAAACCACATGCTATGCATCTCATTCAAGCGTTCCCTTAGCCCCCATTGCCTCTTTTCACGCTACCTTGTAGGAGCAGGAATCACACTTGCCTTGTTGTTGCTATCAAACTCGTCGGTTGAACAGATGCGTAGGAGCCATGTTGTGCTCTACTTTGATCCATAATCGCAAAATGCAGTGCCCCGCTGCATTTTGAGATTTGGGATTAAAGTAGAAAAAATAACACAAAATCCTGTGCCAGAGATAGTACAAGTTCTCTCAAGTACCGCGTGGACTCGCATTCTTCTCGGACATCGAACATCGACTGCCTGCCTGGCGTCTGGCCTCTGAATCCAAATGTGCCACCAGGTATGGTGAACTGATACATGTCAGCATTGATGCAATGATGGCACTGCACACTAGAAAATTGTCAAAAGGCCTTCCTACCATGGCGCCAGCTGGCCTTTTGCAATCGTGACCCGGTAGCGTTGGTCACCAGGAGCACACTCAAGCCGAGTGCTGCGCCGGGAGCCAGCTGAGAGAACGCAGCGTCCTCCTCCGAACATCCCAGGGGAAACAGCTCTGCACACATTGAATGCGCACCCCACAAGGCATGAGAGTGCAAACTTCATGATTTCAAGCGTGTGCAAATCCCCCAAGTCGCTTTTTGGTCCAGATTGTTGGTCGCCGCAAACCTCAACCCAGGACTATTCCACCGCCACTTGGGTCTCTTCGCAGGCATTGAGTCTATGATGAAGCGTGAGGAGACTCTGTGAACTATGCGCAGGCGTGTCACACGCATGCGCAAAGATCAAACGCCCCCTGCTGGGGATGGTACACAGAAGGCGCTGTCCTTGGCATTCACCATCAAGTTGACTCCTTGTCATTTTAGCGGTTCATTTCATTCAATGCACGTGTCGCGCCCCTTGCGGAGCATCGACACATGACATCTTTACATTTTGTTCAAGTACCTGCGCTCTGCTAGTTATGAAAGATAAAACGTTTCATGTTGCCCAGTACATATATATGGATGGAGCATATACTTGAGAGTGTGCAATCTGCACCAGACACTTTTGCTTGGTTGAACAAAAGTTGCTTACGAATTCCTTGATGACTCTTGAACACATATTGGGCTCATGATGATACGTTGCCAATATACAATGTGCATAGTGGAAAGTGAACTACAACTTTCACATGATGTGCTACAACTCGGAAAATGAATTTCGACGAGACTGAGGGATGTGCACCATACCTGTCTCTTATACACATCTAGATGTGTATAAGAGACAGGTCGCTGAGCAAGTGGCAAAACTAGCAAATA
>NHOP01001249.1:0-11364 GCA_018697155.1 Pyramimonas parkeae | reverse complement strand
CCACCGGCCTTGCTGACCCAGGTGTGAATTCTGACGATTGCAAACACTCATTATCAGTGGTATTCTTGATAGTTTCTGGAATCGTTTCACATTCTCACATTATCTTGTTCAAGCTTGATTCGTGCCTTTATCATTTCGGGTGCAAGCTACCAAGTTCGAAATGTTGCAGCACCAGTCCTTAATTCTTTGTTTTGTTCATGGAAATGTGACACCTGCAATTAATTTTTGCATTCGTGATGAGTTCTGTAGGAAGGCCATATTAGAATCTAAATTTCCAGTTTTCTCGAGTCAAGCTTTTTGGGCATACTTTTCCATAACCAATGCGGTCATTCGGGGATAAAACAACCTCTGATGCATGAAAATGATTTTCCGATTCTTCAATGTTTTGAACCAAGTTATAGGCATACCTGTATTGTTTCGTGCTGTCCTGTGAGCCTCAACGCACTGATCACGTGTTGTGGCCATGATTATTCACTTAATTATTCCCCTCTTTGCAAACGTAGGCCATCACGAGTGAAATGAATGATTGGATGATATTGATGTAGGGTTGGTCTGCAAAGTTACCAAAATCATTGACTAGGGGATTGAGAGCGCGAAGGTAGGCAGTACTAATCTCAGATTATTTTTTCTCTTTCTCTTGTTTTTTTCCGCCGGCAAACAAGTTATCCAGACCTTTTGCCATTCCAACGAGCTTCGATTGAATCTTGCATTGAAGAAGCAGTCCAGGATGCGTGTCTGCTGTTGCCGCAGGATTTCGTATTGTCCTCCTGTCGTCCCCAGTTCGTACCTATTTTGCCGATGTTCACACAGCACCTAAGATTTTGGTACGACGTCGGTACAGGTCCGATTGCGTCCGTGCTTTGGGTGGATGAGGACTTGGAATGTGGCGTGTTCCTTGACTCCACTGTGACCGTGGTGGATGCATATCATGTCAGGTGCACCGCCACGACTGAAACCAACCAGGAAGGCCACCTTGTCCGTTGTATATGTGAGCATTGTTGCCTCGAGTATTTCCGCTTTGTTGTCCTTATCGCGAATGATCAAGCGCTCTACGCCAACACTAAAGGGGAATTCTGAATCAATTGTACTGATCCCGTTTACATAACAGATTAGTGTTGTTGATGCAGGTTTCCCAATAAAGTGTTCGCAAGCACCATGCAATCATCCATGTTGATTCAGACATATAAGATGGGAAGATAGATGCATCTCGTTGTTCGCATGCATGATTGAGTGCTCTGCTGTGTGCAAATGCGTCAGCATCTCAATTCATCTCGGTAAGCACACGCAGGGCGACAAATATGTGCATATCATGTCTGTGGTGCTCAATCTGCGAGGCCTGGGCCACACGCTTTGTCGTATAAGTGACCAACATTTGCGCAACAAATTGTGTTGTTCTATCTACAAGCTGCATGTTTCTGCATGATTCTAGTGCGACACATCATCCGCCATTGTGGATATGTCATCGGACAACCTCTATTTTCCTTGTTAACCGAGCATGGGCTATGCTTGAGGATAGGCAGCAACTTCGGGAGGCGCGTGATAGCGGGGTTCCGAGCGAGGCAGCGCTACAAGTGGCATACGCAGACACCATCCTGTTGAACAAGGTGTGTGGCCAGCTTTGTAAGCCCACTCACAAGACTTGAGGGTTAATGCTGTCTGACGCCCATTCATTCTTTCCTGGTCACCTTTTTCTGACCCCTCCATCTCAATCTCCTACGCCACGACAGGTTTTTGGATTTACATTGGTCGAGATTATTGAACAACAGGCTCGCTCAGAGCTCTAGATTGAGACAACATACAAATGACACAATTACGGCGGTGCTGCTTCCCCAGTACGATCACCTCCAGAGGATCTTCATACTATAGATCCAGGAGGATTGCCTTGTGAGATAATGGACCCTTTGAATATCAAGTCTGGGGTCTCTCGATGAAACTCGGCAGTGTACTCCGCCAAACACAGTCTATGATATTTCATGTATGCTTTGCGACCGGGCCTCTAGGCCACCATGACTTCTGGACTGGTGGATTTGCAATATGTGCATCAGGCAATCACCTAATCGCGGAAGCAATCACCATTTCATCTGGTAGTTCAATAGTGATTTCGAGTACAGTTGTTGCCACACAAGCCACGCGCGATTGCTTGCTGTCCCGATACTGAAACCAGGTGGACATTGTTGGTGAAGAGGAGCTGCATGCTGCGGAGGCGGAGATGAGCAGCATCAACAGCAGCGCGCGAATTGTGCGCACCACGCGCTCGGAGGTGGATCTATCTTTAGTGTTAGACCGCGGGCTCTACAGGATGCGGTGCTCAGATGCGCCGCCCGGAGCTGCTGCGCGTCTCTTGGGCTTGGTGCCCACGCCGCTGCCGGGCACCCTGAGCGTGGTGCACGATGTTGGTATCAAAACCGTCTCGCTCCAGGCCAGAACTCCGGTAGACATAAAGGCGACAACGGCGTGGCTGGAGGACCTGTTGTGGGAGCCCACAAAGGAAGGCCCCGAGGTGCTTCGTCTGAAGGTAAAGGGCACTCAGGAGGTGGCTCCAAAATTCATGGTCATTCATAAATCAATAAGATGGGGATGCCACATCGAAAAACCATGCATCGCTTGCTGAGCCACAATGATCGGACCAGATGATCACGGGAAGTGTGGCATGATGAATTCACAGTCTGTACCTGTTGCCTAAACTTGTAGTAAAGTTACATGTTTATGGTGGGTGTGTGAGGGACGCAGGGTGTCCTGTCAGTACTGGACTCCCAATGCATGCATATTGTACAGGCTGTTCGAGAATTGTACGAAGTTGTGGATGGAGCTTTTTGGGATGTGGATGACATGCGCTTGTCACGCCTTGTAGTGATTGGGCGCCGTCTCAACCAACAGGAGCTACAATCATCATTTGTAACAACTTGTTGCCCTGTAGGTATATCAGACGACAATATTTGCAGACATGAAACAGATGATGACAATGGATGCAATACATGCTCTCATGATCACAGTATCTCACATTGAAGTAATGCTTGTTTATTTTCTGGTGTTGACACCTGTTGTTCTTTGACGATGAATATCAATGGGTTTAGGCAAACTGCGAATCATCGCGAGGGAATGTGAGATTCATTTCGGCACTATTCGAGTACTTTGCATACATGCCATGACCTTAATCAGTCACAACCGTTGGTTCGGTCCTAAGTGTAGGTGTTCAATTTGAAAATGCGCACTTTAACTATGGGCGCATGTTTTTAAGTACGTTCGTCCAATTACACATTATTTTTGCGACCATGTTTGCAGGTGTTCCCTTTTGAAAAGGGAGTCACACTTAGATTCCCTGCTGCTCTCAAGCAATGTGAGGCACATGTTGACTTCGGCTGAGACTTGTATGACTGTACCTAACTAAATGGGATTGACGTTAAAACATCCATTACCAATACTGCATAGAGAAGTACGGTCTGATTGTCATCTATGCGATACAGTTCCTTCCACTTGGAGCTTGGGCTCCTGTGTGCATGCTTCAACACTTTTCGAAGTACTAGCAATGCTGCTCTGCGCGGCAGCAGAACCAAATCGAGGCTCGCTCCAGATGACCTTTGAAAAAGCATCCACGTCGTACATGGTCTACTTCTCCCTGAATTCCATTTACTTGAGTGGCTTGCGGAAAGTCACGAGGTACATGGGCGTGAAAATACCCATTTCCCCCGACTTCTCCAGATTGTCAGCTGCACGAAGAAGCATTTGATGTGTGGCCCATGTGCCGTGTGGAGCCCAGCCTAGTTTCTCCAAGACATATGTGATCATGTCCGTCAAGTATGCTGCCCTACGTGCTGTGCGCATGGCCGCCTGCAAAGGTTTTTTGCATGCACCAGGATATTTCAAGACATCGCCTATCACACACCCTCAAAAGCAAAGACCTTTTCGACAGATTTCCGGTTCAACTGAGCGGCTGAACATGTCTCACAGCAGCATCTGGTAGCCCTCATTGGTGACACTAAGACACTACTGCATCAGCACAAACAAGGCACATGCATGTAGAATGCTTCTGCAAAGCAGCATTGCTTTTTGTGAACCATGAATGAGTTTTCCCCCAAAAGTTCCTCAAGCATGGGAAGAGATCATGCATCCCTGGAGTAAAACCAGCACCCCAACTGCACGATCAGCGTGAAATGCAGTGTGACATTGAGAAGTGATGGGGATACCTGCTACTCGATACGGCCCTGCACACGTGCACACGACCACCGTTCCAATCCTGAGGGTTGTGCGGGTGTCCAAAGCATCCCACTCACCTGCCACGGGATGTCTGCATTCAGAGCCACATCGTAATGCATCACGAGCTCAAACCCTGCGTCCTTGCCTGCCTTCAGCGCGTCCGCGATGGATCGCACGTCGGGGAGGGCATTGCCCTTGGCTACACCATCTACAATATCCACATGCTCCTTGTTCTTAATGTCGTACTTGGGAGTGGTCAGCCACTCATAGGAGGAAAAGTATGTTCCTGGCTTGATCACCTTGTAAATCTGCACCCCCACTCCATATGGCGCGAAGCTATAAGCACACACAATCCTAACCCTTAACAGCCCACTTCTCATCTGCATCCCAGAAAAATGGCCAAGAGTCTAGAGGGACCGATCGCCAGCTAGGAGTCAACCTCGGTGCAATCCTGACACGGGAGAAGCAGGGTGCTCTATGTTCACAGCATACCAACCAGGAGGCTCACGAATCAGCAACGCGCTAGTAGAATGGCGCCATACCTGCTTGTACAACTCGAGCAGGGAGGGCGAGTGGCAGGCGGCTTCAATGCAGTAGCAGCCGTCGAAAGAGTTCTCCGGGAAGGGCATCTCCAGGAAAGAGCCTTGCACCACGCTCGCGAGATGGTCCAGCTTCTGCTTCTTGCACTCTTCATTGCACCGCTTCACCTGTTCCTTGATAACCCACGCACCAAGGGCAACAACAGATGCCCCTCAACAGCAGGTGCCCAGTGAAATTTCCAAAGCAAAATTCCATATGCTGGCTGTTTCTTTTGAAAACCTCTTGACGAGTCATATGTACATATACTTACGCAGTAACGCGCAACCCTATCAGACCATGCGGCGGATGGTGAAGCCAGTCGCATGACGAAGACCCGCCAGCCTGCGCGGGTATTGATTACCCGTATATTGGTGCCGTTACCTCCTGCATCGAGAATTTGATTCCGAGTCCCTGGCATTTGAGCACTACGATCTACTGACGGATGCATGCAGAGCGTGTTCGTGTTGTGCAGCGACTACACACACCATCACATATATGACCCTCCGCATACTTGGCGCAGCGGGCGCAGCCAATGCGCATCAAGCTCTCAGCGAGAACAAGATTCACGGTCCTTGAGCGATGCTGTGGTGCAAGCAGCTGTCAACCTGCAGAAGTGAACCGATGGATTCGACGCTTCAAACCCGACCGGCTGCTGGCGGTGCTGCGCCAACACTCACGAACTTGGAGGGATGAACATGCTCCGAGGGTATTGCGCACTGGCGACTGGGGCTGCAGTTTTTGTGCGCGTCTCTGCAACCGACTGTAGGAGTCGCCCAGAACAAACAAAACTCGTAACGCTGACTCGGAGATGGCTCAATGGGTCGCAAAACACACAATGTCCCTGCTCTGGGCAATCCAGCGCTGGCAGGGGGGAGGAGGCTGGCCTGGTACTCGTTGATGGTGATGCCGACCACGTGCGCGCCCGTGGCCTTGACGATGGCGCGCATGGGCCCGCCCACGCCGCACCCGGCATCCAGCACCTTCATCCCCGGCTTCATTTTTATGCTCTCAGCAATCTTCACCTCGTGGCGGATGATGGACGCGTCAAAGCTCTCGCCCTTGTTGCGCGGGGCGAAGTGGAACGCTTGACCCCTGCGGAACTCCACCCAAGCTCCTCCGCCTATTCACTGAATGTTTTGTGGGCGGACAACTAGGAGAGTACTCAAGGGAGAATGAAGCAAGCCACCGCATGTGCTTTTAGTGCGTCGATTCTTGGTCTATCTTCTCGCCGGGAAACTGCGGGACTGAAAATAGTCCATTCTTGCCTATTCAAGACCGCTTGGTTGGTTAACCTGCTAATTCATTGAAGAAGTTCTCATTCCCAGCCTAAGTACTGCAGCAGATATCTGCCTGGGTCGAAGTCCAAGGCTATGCTGTCTGGCGTGTTGCCGCAAATTAGCTAGCGATCATGCCCGTTGCCCAAACAACATTATCATCGGATGATTGGACAATTGTTTCAAAGTGCAACAAATGGCTCCTTGTCGGCAACGCACTGCTTCTTGGTCGAACCCCGAAAAGTCTTGCACAATGCATTAACGGGCCCGCCTCGCTGCGCACACTAAGTGATCGAGTTGATGGCGAGCTCGCATTCCGCAGGCACCAAACGCAAGAGTGATCATTAGGGCGGCATTACAGAATCTGGGAGCAAGGGGAACAACAATCGTACCAGCCGTATTCGTAAAAGTCGGTGATCAAGCTGTAAAAGTGGTCCACAAACCTAGGCGTATCCAGCTTGCGCTCCCCCACTCCCTTGCCATCGTCCTGCAACATTCCAGGGATCGAATCAGAGCCGTACACCTTGCGGGACAACATGGATGGTCCAGTGAGGCTTGAACCAATCCGCTCAACACTGCAACAAACGTTGCGTCGCAGTCGCGGCCGCTTGTCGCCCTGCACACACATCGCTGTTAAAATACTCTAATGACCTCAGCCGTACGCTGCTCAAGGGGATTCCCTTGAAACTAACACTCTTCTGGTATTGCTATTCGCAATAAGGACTTGAGGATATTGGAAAACCTGTGCAATATTTTCCATTTCCGTATACTGCCATGTATGGCAAACCAATCATACTCCAGTGGGGGTGCTGGCAAGACAGCCGTGTCTGCAACGAAGACGTGTTGCTGAGCAAAGCTACCGAACAAAGCAAGCATACTTGAGTGAAGAACTCCTCGTAGCCGTCAATCATGTCCTTCATATCCTTGCGCGAAAGGGCACCCGTGTTCCCAACCTTGAGGAAGTTGGTTCGGAAGCCAGTGTCCCCCCCCACCGTCTTGTACACCACGTACGCGCCTGCCAGCACCGCGATGGCGGTGCCGCAGTAAGCCGCGTGCTTGTCATCCACAAACTTGGCCAGCAGACCCATAGCAAGGCTTCCCCAAGTCTGCATGACAGGAGCACCTTTTTCATGGGAGGGGCAGATATGATCTGCACTTCACAAGACAGCCAACAGCCTAACATGTATCTGTACATACGGAAACAACACAACAATCCTTGGAGGTGCGCCAGCAAGCAGAGGCGACGAGTCGGCAACCGACTGCATATGAGGAACGCACAGAGTGTATCTCATATGGTGTTTCACAGATCAGCAGACTGTCTCAACGGGGATGACGAGATACTTTCTCCTTTGACTACACACTCTATGTGTGTTGAGAGATACACAGGTTTCGAAGGGTACCTTGTGCAAGAATAGAACTCTCGATTCAGTCCACAT
This sequence comes from Pyramimonas parkeae, assembly GCA_018697155.1. Classification (NCBI taxonomy): domain Eukaryota; kingdom Viridiplantae; phylum Chlorophyta; class Pyramimonadophyceae; order Pyramimonadales; family Pyramimonadaceae; genus Pyramimonas; species Pyramimonas parkeae. The sequence goes on along the minus strand of NHOP01001249.1, from coordinate 3,881 downwards.
GGCTCCCCACCTTTTTCGTATGGGCCATGTCCCTACGTATTCATATACACAGGGCAACCAATTGCACATGATACAGACGAGCTGTTTTTCATATGAACCTTCACAGATCAGCAGACTGTTTTAATGAGGATGGCTCTTCCTGGATAATTGATCTGTGTGTTGACACGATACACAGATATTGTAGGGTATCCTGCGCAGTGGTTGCACTCAGCGCTCAATTCTGTAAACATGGCTCCCGGTCCATTTGGCAAGGGTCACGTCCCTATACGTAATCATGGGTGACGACCGCCATGTATACATACGACAACAACCACAACACAGATTATGTATGAGTTTGCCAGATGGCCATTGGTGGGTTTGGCAAGTGAGTTTGATGTTTGATCGCAGCAACTTCACCATGAAAAAATATGGCTCATTTGAATGAAATAGCGCATGTGATGTTGAGACACACAGCAAGACTTGTGATGTTTGTCCTGTATTCCAAAGTTGGACTACAAACTGATCAATCCTATCAGTGGAACCACATGAACGATGGAGTACATCACAGCAAGATGGCAACCTGAGGGACTATTGATATAAGTCACAGCCCACATGCTGATCGAGATGTGACACTTCATTTTACAATCCGGTACGCAGGAAACTACACGTTTGGCAACAAATGTGAAGAAATCCTCGGAGTTTCAGCAACATGCAGGGCTCGCGCGTCGGACTTCACATGAAATGTGCAAAGTACGCGGTCTAATGACGTATTTGCCAATTGACAGAAATCAATTGAATATAAGTTTGCAGCCACAGTGTGCATTATTCCAAGCTGTGACAATAATAATTGTATCCTAAGTAAAGCTATTAACGATTGCGTCTTCACATTGTGTAACCTTTTCCTGGATGCTGGTGCTAATTTCATTCAGAGGTTCAAGGCACCTATTTCACACTTCCTGCGCTCTGTGGCATAGGAGTGCAATTGTGAACAGATTCAAATCGTCCTCCATATCTCGATCCGCGTTTCAGTTGTTTATCACCATGCACTTCAGGCATAGTTGAGGATCATGGCAAGGACTTTCACTTTTTCCTGAGAGCTTACCAGGCAGTGCTAATTCTGTTTCAAGTCAATAGCGGCATACGCAAAAGTTACGTGGAAACTTTGCGTATTCATCCGCATATTATTTCCCCGTTAAGCATTCAGAAAACTCTGCCGGAGCGGAATTCGTGTGCTGCGGGACATCAACAGAGCTGCTAGGACTCGCAGCAAAAGTGCGACAAGGATGCTTCAACGACTATATTCTCAAGGTACTGGGTTGTCAACAACGGTCTTTGTATATGCAACATACACATACATGTTTTTAAACTCGTGACGACGCAGACTTCTGGCCCAGCACACGACTGCTTTTGGAAAAGGAAAAAACGGTGTTGCCGACCAAAGGAACACCGAACCAGCGACAAATGTGGAAACAAAACCGTCTATATTTGCAGACGACCAGAAACATACCCTGGATTCTAATCAGCAATCAAATGCGAACTTCTAAGCTCCTACCAAAAATAATCATGACAATATGCTTGGCACAACTTCGAACAGCAACGTGCAATCGCCATAGTGAGTAATCCATCATTCCAGATTTCTGCGTTGCAGGAACCAAGCACGACCGTCGCAACACACCTCAATTTCAATGGAAATTGAAATCTTATTTCTGTGTTACACACGAATGCTTTCGAAACTTCTTGACAACTGCCTGCTAACTGCAACGGAATTTGAAGAGTACGCGCTCGGCTGTACACTATATGACACAAAGACATGAGACAGTCGTCCTGGTTTGAACAATTTCATATGAGTAACGACAAACATTTGCATCCGGGAAGCTATTACATCGAGTTTAGTTACGGGTATCATGAGAAGATTTTGCTTGCATCGATATAGGTGTGCACCGAATTGGAAACTATTTGAAAACCCTATGAATATAGTGTTGTGCATGTTAGAAACCATCAGGAGCGGAAACGTTAACCAATAGAGTTATTGATGCGTGTACACCAAGATTATAGTGCGTGTAGTAGAACATGGTGCATGTCAGCAGAATAAGCTTGCTGTGAGGCAATCGGGACAATGGTTGTGCACGTTCGAAACGCTATTTCCTATCAGCGCGATATCTCACGCGGAAACGAGATAGTTACTGAATGCAAGCAAAGCAATAAGTATCAGAAGCTTTGGAACCACATCTCTGCTTCGGAACTGCTGAATCATTTTTGGATTTTCTTGATGGTCGGTTATTGTCGCACCGGTCACGCTGAGTGAGATAGGTGCACATAAAAATATGTTGCGATCGTCGAAGAGACGGCAATGCCTTGATGATGAAGATAAATCATTACAAATCATGACAATACAGAATATGCATCACATAGTAACTTGATGCTTACACAGCGCTATTTACTTTTGACATCCGCTGGAGATCGCGTGTGCGGCCGTGTGTCAAGTACTCACTTGAATAATGGGTTGCATATGAGTTTACGGGAAATATGCTGTGCCCAATAAAAAAACAAATTCACAACATGGCACGCAACCTGTGTCTCATCGGATTTGCACCCGCTCGCCGATCTGCCAGGTCGACGAAGTTCCAACTGGCAAGAGTCTCTAGGCGGGTGAAGAACAAAACCATCTTTCGATGTAATTTTAACGACATAAATAACATGGACATAAAAATTTCGACGCAAAAATTTACTTGAATATATGTGAAGCACAACACTCTGACTGCAAGGACCTTTCTCAGCTGGCGACTCTCAGCGGGACTGCAAACACAGCGCTGAGAGTCGGTGACTGCTTAGACTGCACACGTTGGACCGCTAGAATGGCAGTTTTGAAATGGACTGTTACGTTCATGCGAAATTGTCTGGAAGTTTTCAATTGAGAGCATTGTATAAATTCAAATTTAACATCGTTAATCATAGTATACTACCATGGCATCAACGGCGCACCCCGTACGTCGGCTGCTCAGGGAGTGGCGCGTGTGGAAGGCACCTCCTTGTTGGTTTCCCCGTCTGGGCGATGCATGCATCCGGGCTTCAACCGAGATGCGAGCCTGTGAAATGCCAACATTTTGCACCAGATGCTGGTCAACGGGTCTACATGATCGGCGCCACCGGGGGAAGGAACAGTGTACAGAGCATGTAAAAGATACATAGAGAGGGAACAATCGAAACAAAGAGAAATTGTCGTTGGGATTGGTTAAGGGACCCAGGAAAAATCGACGCTTATCGAATACGACTCGCCAGACCACCCCCTGATAGCATGTCATCCGAGGCAGGACCTTAAAAAGTCACATTTAAGGCGACAAGTTTCCTCACTCGCAGATCGAAGACCACCATCAAGCCCGCATCGGCTACGATGTGTAAACCCGCCGTGGGAATAAAATCATGATGGGGGTTTCGGCTGTTGGCATCCTCTCTCGCCGATCGAATGTGACCCGCCAACCGGCATAACCGATGATCAATTATCGGCCGAGGCAAGACCCTTCCCAAAAAAACTTGAACCCCCAGCTGTCACGCCGATGGCACTTTCGATGGGGTTCCCTCTTCAATCGGATAGTACCCGGCATGCCAGCATGGCGATCGTTTATGCGGTTGAAATATTGAACGCGACCCGTCAGGCCACCAGACGGCATTTCGTAGATTCATCCTTCGAGACAGAACCTCTGCCGGGGCTTGAAATCGTGGAAGCTGCTTTCAGCTGACTTACCATTTTGACCCACGATTCTGTAGCATCGACAGGTGGGAAAAGCAGACTGCGGGAACTGCGCCCAAAAAGCACCCAATTTTGGAAAACGGAATGGTGCGATGGCATTTCACCGTCATGGTCTATGGTGGCAGATGAACATCTGAAACTATCTAGCCCTGTC
>NHOP01001248.1:0-11364 GCA_018697155.1 Pyramimonas parkeae | reverse complement strand
CAATTGTAGACTCTACAGGTGGCGGTGGGGGGGCGCTGGGCGTCTGGGGCTTGATCGCGTTGTCTCGGGTCTGGCGAATGGCGAGCTCCAGCTCCTCCAGCTTGGCCTCAAGCCCGCTGATGCGGACGTCCAACCTGCCAGACAAAGCAGAGCCACGCACAAGGACCCCAGAGACTTTGAGACTTTCATCTTTACCATCAACAGGATCAGATATTTTCATTCTGCACAGGCTTGGTTGGCTCTGTACTGCATTGGGGCAAACGAGTACGTACGAATTCAAATGAACTGAGGTGGCGGATGAGGAACGTCAGCTACGCTTGCACTCTTACATCGGCGGTCATGTGGCGCGCTCAGTTCGGAGCCTATCCGCTGCTTTGCTGGTGGACACACTACACAAGCATGCTGACGAAGTCGTTGGGACTCTAGGGGGCAACTTCCTCTGATGCCAAGGCCTGGAGGAGCGCCTGCACTGTATTGCAGCTCACGCAATCTACGAGCGCAGCCAGTGTGTGCCCGTCCACATCCCCCACGCCCTTGGTTCGAGGGCATTCATCCTGCTCTCAATGTTTTGTTTGCAAGACAGCGTTCTCGCTCAGCGCTGTAGCACGACTTCAAACTACCGCAATCATGACCGTGCGGCAGTCCCTCCTCGTCATCACCCATCAGGTGCTGCTTTTCTTGCTGTTGTTGTTGCTGTTGCTGTTGTCGTTGCTGTTGGTGCTGTTGTTGTTGTTGGGCTTCCTGCTTGTCATTATTGCAGATGTTGCTGCTATTGTGAGCTGTTGTGTTGGATTGTGGTTGTCGTCATGGATATGAATGCGGCCTTGAGCATGTTCGCGGGAAGCCTCGGCTACAGTCAACCTTCACAAGACGAGCCAACGAACAGCGCATGAGCCCACTTCTTACCGCTGATTCGCCTCCCGGGCCCTGCGCATCGAGGCCACATCCCGGTCCACCAGCTCCTGCGTCGCATCGCGCACGCTGCGGCGTTCTTCTTGCAAGGCCCCCACCAACGCACGATGCTGCTTGCCCCCACCCTCGTGCATCTCCGTCATGGAGCGGCTCACCTCCTCCTGCGCACGAACCCAAAACACAGATCCAGCCGCCGCAAGAAACCTTGTTTGAAGGTTGCCGAAAATACAGACATGGGACAGTGGGAAGCGTTCATCATCAACATCACCCGTCATGGCGACTGCTCAAGCTTATCATACAATAGCTCGCATATAAGGCAAATAACTACGCGGGGTAGATGTTAAGTCCCGAATCAGGGTAACCTCATGAGGAATTGGAAATATCATCACAGTTCAGTCAGTAAGACTTTAAACGCTGGAGGTAGAGGCTGTGCCCCAATACATGCACATACACAACCAGGGTGAGAACCAGCGGGTAGAGCTGGAATTTGACGACAGTATACAAGTGATCACTCAGCCGCAGAAGCACGCAATCGTGCATGCATGCAGTGTCTCCGCACTGAATCCGGAAACAAATCATGCAGGAAACATCATCCAGGAAATTTACTGTGCAACCGCACGTATGCCTGAGACTTAGCGCACTTAAAGGTGCAGTGATGTTGTGATCTGGCACTCTGTACAGGAAACACACAAAGTGTTTGCAACATACGGACAGATTTACATTAATCAGCAGACTGTTCCAATGGGGAGGACATGATAAGTTCTCCTTGGAATGTACGACAAACGTTTGGAGATAACATGAGGATTTAGAAGGGTACCCTGTGAATTGATATATTCAGCGCTGTATTGACATGGCTCCCCGCCCTTTGGGTAAGGGTCATGTCCCCATATACAACGCGACTTACGTTTGGGCTGGATGCCTGGGTTTTGAAGGTTACCCTGCGTACCAGCGGATTTAGCGCGCACTTGGCATGCGCCCCACCACCACCCCCCTTACGGAGAAACAGACATGTTGGTGGACACACCAACACACACACCGTACAGGGAGGGGGGCAACGCCGCGCGCCTGGGTCTGCTGCATGACGTGGCGGATCTCGGCGATGTGCTCGCCGAGCGATCGCACGAGCTGATCGTGCTCGTGGTGCGCCGCCGCCACCGCCTCCTGCATGTGCCCCTCCGCGTTCATCGCCGCCGCCGCCGCCGCCTCCGCCATCGCCCTCAGCCCGTCCATGGCTGACTCGGCGCGCAGAGCCTGGGTCTGGGAGGAAGCCGCAACCTGCTCCGCGCGCGCAGACGCCTCCAGCGCGCCCTCCCCCACCTGAGCAAGCAAGAGAAAAAGTGCGGACGCTCATTCTTGAGTGTTGGGTGCGCAACACAGTGGTGTGCCGCACCATCAATCGACTGTGGAATGCTACTCAGGTGGATTGTACCCTCTATGGACGCAATAAATGGAGCAAACGACTCACCGACGAGACTTCACTAGAATACAGGAGATTAAGTGTGTCGACAAGTCTCCAGGCATACAAGGACGTCCGAACTTGTGAAAGCATACCTAACTCTCATCAGAAATGCATCCTTGACAACGACATGTACACCTGGAAAGATTCCCAGAATCCAAGATTCCTATCCATTGAGTAGGAGTTGTGCTTCAGTTTCCACCATCACCACTTTACAAACGTGAATACTCGTGGGTGCATGACAGCCCGAGAGGACACAGAGAGTGAGGCAATATGTATGTCAATGCTGTCTGCATAAACAATCAGAAACCATAGCTGTTGAGCCACCGAATTTCATGCACATTGTGTAATCTATTGGAATGACCAACCATTGATCAGAGACCCCCCTCCAATCAGCATGCCCTATGACAAATCATCGACCGAGACAATACCAACATAGGGTAGGTTCGATCTCCAGCAACCTGCGAGTTAATCCAACACTCCACACTCTAGGCCACCTGTAGTCGCAGCCGCGATCAGCACACTTACCTTGCGCGCCGCCTCCGCCTCGCTCACCACCTTGTCCTTCACCGAACAAAGCTGATTGGCTACCTCCTCCACTGCCTCCGCCACCGCCGCCTCTGCCTCCGCCAGGCGCCGGTCCCCGCGCTGAGCGCGCGCCTCCAGGCCCCGCAGCGCGCTGAGTAAGCGCTCCTCCGCCGCCACGCGCTCGCGCCGCTCCTCGCCCTGCTGCTGAGTCAGCGAGAACGCCACCTGGTCCAGCGTCTTGCCCTCCCTCGAGCGGGTCTGCGAGCGGGCGACGGTGGAGGACACACAGGTCAGGCAGAAGGTTTCGCACAAGAAACACACACGAACGAGGTCAGAGAAAAAGTCGAGGTCAGAGATGAAGCCAGAACGATGAAAAGATGCAATTGAGAAAGATACAGAACGAAACAACATGTAAGACCTTGGTCCTGGACGAGGCAGACGGTGAGTGTGGATGCTGCTGGCAGGGATGATGGCATATACGGCAACAGAACCCCGCCGTCTTGACACTCCTCATCATCACGGCTCTCCACCCCCACAGTCCCGAGGGCGCAACATTTGCATGCATCACAAGTCTTGGCATGTTTCTTGCGTTGAATCACCTCGGAGATGGCGGCAATGAGCTTCTCCGCCTCGTGGCGCGCACCCTCCACCGCCGCATCGCGCACAACATCCGCCATCTCTTGCAGGCTCTTGAACCGCCCGTCCAGCTGCTCCCACTCCGCGCGTAGCTCCTTCACTTGGGTTGTTGCCGCCGCAGACTCCGCAGCCACCTTCCTGTGGCTGTGATCCAGCAAGTGGGCCTCGCGAACAAGTCCGCAACGTCAGAATGAAAGAGAGACAAGTGGTCTCGACCGTATCTCAGATAGGTCAGATAGGCACCGACCCGGTTTGAGCTCAAAACACATATGAAAAGGAAACAGGAAGATCATTCTTCCCCAAAGGGAGGTATGACATGTGAGCCGTGTAGACCGCTGAATACTACTGGTGCACAGGGTCAGCTCCAACACTCGCGTGACAAGTCCAAAATCAGGTATCACAGGATCCGAGAAGACCTATTTGGTCATCACAATATTCAGCCTACTTCTTGTGGCACAACCTCTTCCCAGCGGGAGGGAGCGATACAAAATCACACCAGAACCAAACATCCCACCATCATTCCAGGACACAAGCACCCAGGCTACAGCACGGCGGCACAGACAAGCACCCACATAAACGCTTTCCTGCAAAACACGATACTTTACAAAGTTGATCCCGAAACAACACAAGCTCAACTTTTGCTGAATCTATCGAAACAATCACCCTAACTCAGTCAGGAGGCCTTCTGTTGGAACCGGTCTTGCCCAATGACGCACAGTCGCAATGTAGCCTATCTCGCAGCCGCACGCCTCCTGGGTTTCGCTCCTACATGCTACAAGACCCGCTTCCCCGCCCGACACTTTTGGGCTGCACCCCCACACATACCTGTCCCACAGATCGTCGATGGCTACGAACTTACGGCTCTGCTTCGCCGCCACGCTCAGCGCCATCACCGCAAACATCGCCGCCTGTGCCACGCGCGACTGCATCTCCTCCCTGCTGGAGTCCACCCAGAAGTCCACCTCTTCCAGCTTGCTCTTCACCTGCGCGCCCAACAAAGAACAAGGATGCTCGCCTTGCGATCGTGTTCGCAGCGGGACAAAGCTGCGCGTTGGAATATCATCATGCTGTCCCAACACTCCGCGCCCATGGAAACTAGGAAAAGCCGTGTGGTGAAACACGGGAGAGCAACGCCGGTGGCTGAATCGATGCAACCCATTCGAACCGATCGCCTGACATGCGGGGCGCTGCAACATTCCCATGTGTCATTCATTATCGGATGTAATTTCAGAAATAAACTTGTATACATTATCCTGCCTCAACAGTGAGTATAATTTGCGTAAATGTGTACGCCTGCTTACATCGGTTGGAGCACTATCCTTGGCTGAAATGGTGCATCCCCCGTTAACCAGTCGCATGCCGTCCGAAGGGCTCACATTCGTAATGCGGCCACTTTGTGGAGATGCCAGGGGATCAAATATCTGGCTCAGTGGCTGGCACCGGGCCAATCAGGAGTGGCACGCAATGCTAAATGGCCATGGCGGTTGCATCCATTGCCAAACCACTCGATTCCAACAACGAAACCTTTCATTTTTGTGCGGCAAACACAGAGCTGATGGAGGAACAATGTACCACAGGGTTGAGCATAGGATAGAGTACACATTTCAAATGATGCGAGGGTTATCTGGTTGCATGTAGAAGCAGGGAAGGTGTTGGGAATGATGTTAGGGCTAATCAGACCAGCTAGTATGTTGATGTGAGTGTGAGGACATTGTTTGGCAGACCGTGCACGCGGGTGATGATGAACTTCTATACTGGAACGTATATGGGTTGAGAAGACACTGCCGACGAGATTCCAATTGGAAATCTGGGAAACAGAATCGAGAATTTGCGAAAATTTTGAGTTAGGGCGGGGGGGATCAAGTGGGCCGAGCATGCAGCACCTCCTGCTCCACAGCCGCGATTGTTTTGTGAGCGGCTTTGGCGGTGCGCTGGTCGATGGTGGTGGCTAGTTGCACGCGGATCACGTCCACCGCCCTCCTCTCCGCCTGCTCTATGGCTACCGAGGACACCTGCCGCGCCAGCAAGCAATCCCGAGATCACATCAACAAAAACGACTGGCGGATAGGCTAACAGCACGTCAGCCTTTGAGGGAAGTGTACACAAATAGGCAGCGCACCCACAACAACATTAACTTCAAAACAACGACGTGAACAGCAAGCTACAACAGAACAAATGGTCAACAATTTACATCGACAAGACACAACAACTATAGGCTGCAACAACGAGCTGCTCTAACACCGGGCTCAAGTGTCACCGATTGTAACCTTTGTGGATGCTGAGACCCGCACAAGACACGCGCCGAAATCGCGTGCAAAGCGTGTACTTCGGACGGTGATCTTAATTCAAGACGCAGGGTTAAGGAGGAAAGAGCTGGGTGGAGTTAGTATTGCAATGCGATCCTTTGTCCCAAGTCAAAGGATTCAACATCGGGATGTAGGGAGGTCCATAGGTGCAATCAAGACGAATCAGAACATGTAAGCATTTTGGATGGGGTAGAGCACTCGGATTTCGGGATGTGGTGAAGGGGGGGGAGGACAATGTGGGTGCATGAAGCGCAGATGCTTGTGAGGGGTCAATGTGTACGGGCTCATCACACAAAGAGTGGAAATGGAGTGAAGGTGAAACAGAGGCTGTACAAGGTACAAAAAATCCATGTGCGCAAGGACCACTGTGTCGGGGGTTGAGTTGAAAATAGCCTCTATACTAACGATTCACTTGACGAGCCTATTCCGAAAGTATGGTGTCAGACCGTGAAGGGCAAAGCGGAGAGGAAAAAGAATACTGATAGCACCATTATTCCCAAGGGCATTGAGGATGCACATAGGTATTGAAGAGCACAAGGCTTAGAGATTGCTGCAGAACGGGTATGGTAGATAACGCCGCCCATGTGATGTCGGGCAAGAATACAGTGGATGAACGGACATGCAGGGGTGTTGCGCAGGAGGCAAATTTTATCAAGCGGATGCTACAAAGAGAAAAAGATGGAGTGTGCTAACGGTGCATGTGATTAAGGGCAAGGCATCGTGGATGAAACAGTGGGTACAGGACATAGGAGGGCATCACATAGGGGGTACGTCAGGGAGTGGGGGGGGCGGATTTGTTGCCTTGTCCAGTCCCGACTCCAGGGCATGCACGCGAGCCAGCAGCTCCTTGTGCTGCAGCCCCCCGTCGGCAGAAAAATTGTTAGCCACTGTATTCTGCTGCCCAAGGCGCAATTGCACCACCGCCGCCTCCAGCTCCTGCAATCGCTGCTGGCAAGCAGCGATGGGGCGCATCCATCCAGACCCTCCATCAACCTGCAAGACACAACAAAAGAGAAATGAAGGGTTTCGAACGCATACGACTAAAGTCAGGGGCGCGGTTCTTGGGCTAGGATGGAGTGTGCAGGGTTGAGAGATGTCGACTTCGTACACAGGCAACACATTGGATCCAGGAAGATCCAATGCTCACGATGGTCAAGAAATCTCGTTGTGGCAGCACCCGCGTGAGGCGTTCTAATCGGAGTTGTATATCAAAGCTCAGGACTCCATTCTCCTCACTGATTTGCCAGCACTTAGCTGCTGCAAAATTCGATGGTGTCAATGCGCATCAAGATGTGGGAGTGGAGTGCGTGCGCAAGATGTTCATTTCTGCAGCTTGATTCACATCTTGGTGGCGTTCGACAAGCAAGTTTCCCACTGCCAGTGATGAGGGCACAAGTCTAGAATGTGCCAGGCCTTCCAGGTATGATATAACCCTCTTCCACATGAAATTGTCATGAAGGGATCTTAACCCCCACATCTTCAGAAGATAGTCACCAAGTCCTTTGAACTTAGAAATGTATAGAATGAATCGAAGCGTCGTATCCCTAGTACCGATTTCACCCCTTGTGGACATCATGCAGCAACCCACCCCAGACAAACCAAGTTGCACTGCAATTCAAGCGAAGAAACAGAGGACATATCCAGAAGGCCGAAGTGGAAGGCATTCATAAACACCGATTGTGGCAACGGATTGCATGTATGTCTGATTGCCTCCGCGCACACCAACCAGGCTCGCGCCATGTAAGTGCTCTGGGACGCAGTGGATACACGGATTTTTAAGCGTTTGGGCCGCGAACGGCTGCAGCACGGAGGGAATCTGCTGAAGAGATGAACGCCGCACCCGTTAGCCTCACGACTATATCTAGCTGTGTCACAGTTTCTGGATACGCCACGCCAGTCGATTGTACTGAAAACACATCCTAAGTTTCTGATGACGCTCCCGCACGGCACAAAGTGGCCCGAGACAAAGCATTAGTGCAAAGGCAGAAGGGTAACCACCTTGTTGATAGCGTATGTATGTGAAAGGTACCGCATGTGCCCAAGCAAGACAACAGGCCACAGAGGTCGGTTCTTCTTCTACCAGCGATGATGACTATACTGACTGCCATATGCATTTGTTCACCAGGAATTGGGATCACAGACCCTTCTCCACATGACGCCAGTGTCTCGTCGAATATACTAACCGGCCAATCCATCAGCTTGGTCAACGTCAAACCCGCCACCTCTGGTTGGCCAGGCTGACTGGTGACTGGGCTGCTCCAAAATAACATTGGAGATTGGGAATGGTCAAGTACACATGTGGCTTCTCCACTCACGACCGCACTTGTGCTGGGTTGCACCGGCTGAAAACAGTGTGGCGGCCGAGGGTGAACTCAGGTGCGCTACTCACCGGTGCCAACGAAGTGTCTGGGAAGGCCGAGAGAGACACGCCGCTGCTTTGAGGAGCCGCCTCCCCAGCCCTCAGCCCAGACACCTGCACCAACACCCAAAAAAACAATATTTGAGTCAGAATATCGCCACAACAGTTGAGTGGGCTATCGGAAAAGGGGAGCATGCGCTGATTGAAGAAGATAGACCAGCGAGTCAACAGAGGGATGTTGCTACATCGTCATAGAAAAGCAGCACCGACAACAGTTTAGGAAGCTGTGGCCCTTGAGTAAGACATGAATGCTCAACCTAGTGCGCTGCTTGGGACGGGTGTACCAAAGAATCGGAAGACGCGTCAGGGGCCCACGCGAAAACACTTTAGTCTGGTGCGATGAGTTTGTTCACGGGACGTTTGTTTTGCCTCTGCGTGCACCAAATCACTTTTCGAACGGGCAAAGCAGACGAGAAAAGAGAATCTCAAACTCAGTAACAGAGCATTTTGAAAACATAGAACTGAAAATGTACACTGTCAGTTTTTCGTTGAGTCTTGCGAGAATTTCAACTAAAATTCACTCTTGTTTCATTTTGTTTATGAACACATTGACCAACAGCTCTTCAGTGTGTGCCACCCATCAGTTCCTTGGAAAATTCAACTGATATAGAATACTAAACGCTTCCTATGATTTTTGGAGTTTCGCATCTTGCATACGGACCTGCAGAACACAAAAGCCATAGGTCTATGAGGGCTTTGCGACAGGATATTGTTGGATGGTGCGCGAGCCAGTACTGCCCATCCAGATACAACAGACAGGCGTGCACGTGGCACTGCCTCGGCACTTCATGCCACACACATGAATAAGGTTGTCTGCTCAAAATGGAAGGAGCTCCACACCTAGTTGAAGCGCTACAGGCCCTTCAAACCAAATTCCACAGTGCGCGCAGTCCACATGCTTTATCATCTTCATTCGTATATGTCGGTTGAAGAGACACGTGAGCCACCAACTAAAAAACAACATTTGGTGGCTCATACGCCAGACATAATGTCGCAGGTATGTTCCAAGCGTTCTGGCAAAAGAGGCGATTATATAAACTGGACAATCCCAAAAACCACAATGATTGATGTCCCTTGGTATATGATGCATCCTTGCGGCTCAGTGAGCAGAACGCAAGTCTTTCAGCTCGGAAAAATCCTTCTTGAATACCTACAGATGCAAGTTATCTGGAAAGCCAGTACAAAACCCACCTATTGCGGGCAAGACGAGTTTATACAGCTATGAAGCATCGCATTTTGCATGGTACGACTCATGCAACACATGGAAATAATTGCAACTCTGCAGATAATTACAGTATGAAGATTTGAACATCTTTTCGCCTATCAGAATTCTCTCATAAATTCGTCCCATAAAAAAACAAAATATAAATACTTAGTCGTATACAATCGTTTGGGTGATGGATACATGCATGAAGGCTCGGCATTAACACACATGTTCATAGAATTGGCATATGTGAACCAGATCTGAAAAAATATTGATTACTACCAGTATGCATCCTGAGCTTAGGTCTTTCACTCTTTGATTGACCTTGTAAGAACGGACACTCTTGCGCTTGGACAAACTGCTCCACAGGTTTGTGACTGCATATTCTTCGTTCCAGATTTCTGTTGTGCTCGAGGTCCCTGCGACTGAGCTCTAGCAGGCAAAGACGCTTGACAAAGATGATTTGAGGCATACCGAATATCTGCGACAAATTGCTTTACGCGTGTTTTTAAATGAAACTCAAACCTACAAAGAGAGATGCTGTTGTTATTGCGCATTCTCGCAAACAAGTGTGTGTGTGCGTGTCAAATACAGCCTACATTGCTCCTACGCCGGTGAAAATCGCGCAGCTGCACCGAATGTCTCCTGCATAACATTCTCAGGTATTCGTGCTTCGTTCGCACACACCTGAAGCTGGATACTTGACGCGGGCACCGTGAGTATTTTTCCTCCCCCTGCGAGATTCATTTCGGTAGCGGTACATATACCACGGAGCTGCTCACGCCAGCTCCCACTGAGACTAAGAGAGCTGACCCCCATTTCACCTTTCCCCATAGCTGTGTTTCTTTCGTATCAGATCTCGACGCAAGCGCAGTTAGAACAGAATCCAACCCCAACCCTGGTTTGTACCATGAATCCTTGTCGTGTCACCGAAGCCGACATCCTACACCGTCCAACATACACTCAGAGAGAACTTTCCAAAACTTCGCGCTCGTTGTCCCGAAATATACACGGGCGGTGATTTTTCGAAGCGTTTTACGGGTGTATGCCTTGCTTTATGTAGCCACGAGGACTCAATTCCATCGTGCGTGCCTTGAACGGTCCAGGCGATATGCGCGTCAACGGGCATTAGTGCAATGGATGATGCGAAGTGACGCAACACAATTTGGGGTGGATACTGCTCAAAGCAAACGCAAGTGCACTGCCAGATGGATCCATGTGGCTTTGCCAGTAGTCTTCAACGGGCATCAATCGTGGTACAGCAAATATGAAATTTACTGGTGAGCCACCATTACTCATGGTGATTGTTTAGGCGATTGGTACGATCACTCGCTAATCGAAGATGATCCGCCCGCCAGCATGGCCTTTCACAGTCTGAAATTATCTGCCGAGGTCGTATATATGGTCGGAGTTCACATCACACTCAAGGGTCGATGCCCATGGTGTCCATTCTGGTGAACAAACGATCCAAAAACATCTATCTTCGCTATCATACGATCAGGGATCACATCACAAAGGGAATGTTTCGACTGGAGTAAGTGAGCACAGACAGGAATTCTGCTGACAACATGACCAAGGCACTGGACAAGGTGAAGCACAGGCCATGTCTAGATAAGGCAGGAGACTGGCGGACCCGCTAGAGCTGACAGGCTACATGGCGAGTGGCTTTGGGAGGGCTAAGCCGTTCAACAGTGACGTGCACTGCCACTGGTCGACGCTATACTAAGCTGGTCGACCAATAGCAATGCACTATATAATACCTACACTTATTCAGTACGATGTCTAGATATGTACTATCAATTCACATATCCGCAGTGCTACATATCCTGAGTACCAAAATTCCTAGATGCCATACGGAGTGATTGCTATCGCATGTTACTCGGCTCTATGGGACATTTCTAAC
>NHOP01001247.1:0-11367 GCA_018697155.1 Pyramimonas parkeae | reverse complement strand
TGCATGGTTCTTCCCACTCAATGGGAAGTGGTGGTATCGCGTTGTACGTTTGCGATTTAGCAACATCTACGATGTTGGCATGTTCAACGAACTAATTGCACGTATGTATTTATGCGCTTGTTTGCAAGTTCAAACCGGCTACGCTTGCTATTTTAAATCGAATCCTCGACGCACCGCTGCAACGATATGGAACTTAAGCATGTCGCGTGGTCTAGGTGGCTGGGCATTGGCTTGGTTCTCCGTGATCCAGCGTCCGATTTCGGACATGGCCTCGTCCGATGATGCATCAACGGCCATTCTAGCTAGCATATCACCTCACGGCAATGACCATCTCCACTGCCAAAATAATTACCACGATTTCTTGCGTGAAAATAAATGTATGGATATTTCCCCTAATCACTGGATGGAGACCATATGAACTGCTGCATACTCTAGCCGGTACAACAACACAAGGAATTCCCCAACAAACTAGTACAAAACTTGTACTGTAGCACAAAACTTGGAATCAACAGAGACATGTCTCGTAATCCATGATGATGTTCTCTCGTATTCATTTAGCATCAACATGAAACAAGCTATACATTGTGTACACCATTATGCAATGTATCTCTAGTACATTTCATGCATAAAGCAGGTGGAATGTCTGGAGTACCTCGGGAGGTTGAGGTAGGCAAAATGACACCAAGTCACTTACAGTATCCGGTCTGTATATCTTGCATGCTTTGATGCGAATGTCCACAATGCTAGCAGTATATTGTAAATGTATTCATTTCTACATGATCATGTGAACATTTGTATGTGCTGTTGCCGATGGTTGGGAAGCAACATTCATAAGTGACACGACTGCATTCGCGAAAATGATTGAATGATGAGCGGACTGCTCCTACGACATGCGTGCAAAATTGATTCCTACAAGGGTTCGTGATGTCTCCGTGTGGATATTGAAATGCTTTTCTCGGTGACTATGTTAAGCACTTGCTCCTATGGGTAATTCTGAACACGGGGCAAGTATATGCAATGTTGTCTTGTGCGTGATGAAATAGCATGTTGCTTGGCCCTTTGGGTTAACGTCATGTCCCTATCAGGTGACTTAGTTTGTAGGAAAGAGACCCAATTTGCGAGATCTGACATGGATGGTTTCTACCATGGCCAATGAGTTATCAACGGTCGAACTGGTTGGTAGGTTGCCTTGAATTTACAAGCAATCTCATCAATTCCTAGATCACCCACCATGATCTGCAATCATCCAAACTATGGCATGCATTGAGTTTTAAAGTAAGCATGGTGTGGCATACTCATACTTCCTGATGACCAGCACGTGTCGAAGCTGTGAACATACAGTATTCGATTACAACATGAACTTAATACAGAACAAAAGAAAATACGTACAAGCAATGGACTCAATTACACTGGGATGTGGGACAAGACTCAATCGACATGGCTGCTTGTACCATGGGTTAGACATGCCTTACAGTAGATACAATCACACATGTACACGTATCAAGTAGACTTCAGCCCTCAAAATCTGTTGACATGGAGCCCCGTCCTTTGAGCAGAGGTCGAGGTCCAATACAACCAATCCCCAGGAAAACTGTCAAACCCTGATATCTGGTCCACACATATGTTGTATGATCAAGGAGTGTATCTTGCTGTCACCATCAATCCGATCCCAGTTGAACCGCATGTAGCAGACAGAAAGAGCATTTTATGCGGAACTGCAGTGCATGGGCTTGAGCAGGTTGTCTCAAAAACAGTGTGCAGCGTTCAAGGAGTACCAGCGAAGGGTTGAGATTGCGCACCCTAACGCGAAACCTCCCTTGGGATCCGCTGTGGAGGATGGATGCACAATGTGGATGTACCATGGGACAGCGCTTCAGTGCGGCCTTGGAGAGACAAGCGACAAGTTGTGCAAAAACAGAGGCTGCAACATGTGCCAAATAATTCTGAAGGGATTTGTGAAGGAAAAGTGCATGTCCACAGGCAAGTGTAGATACACAGCTGCGCACACACCTCAGCATATGGTGGCGTGAGAGCCATTCTATGCAGATCATTGCTTGTATCCTTATGAACTAATTGTATTCGAATGGTGATCATGGGATTGGGTCTCACACAAAGATCGTCAGCTTTTCGCAAAGGTTGATCTTGCATGTTTTAGTACTCATGGAATAGTTTTATAGAAAGAAATAATCTGCAAGGCGATCATGCGCACCCAACAGAAGTTGACAAATGTACCTGCATGCAGAGTTTCTACGCTACGGAGCAGGTATCTACACTTCGCAAAGTTCATCCAAGGCGCACGCTTACTGCACTTCATCAACAGGTACACATATCACTGATTGAGACGAAGTAGAGGGACAAAAGCAATTGCATCGATTTAGGCACATTGCGTCTTTGAATATCACCCCTATCGATCGTGCTGACAAAATCTTGAAACCACAATTGTTGGATACTCTCCACTGAGCCATGCCATACCGTTTGTTGTCAACGATAATTCTCTGCTACGGAGAATTGCTATTGAAATTGATAAAGATACCCTCTGCAGTAAACCCAAGAACTTACTCGGTGAACACTCTAATAACTGAATGACAGCAACATGCAAAATTACTGACTTGGCAGCTAGTATGAGGAACTGTGTCTCTGGTATGCAATGCTATCATCAGCGTGTTCATACACGTACAGGGACATGGCCCTTACCCAAAGGGAGACGAAGCCATATCGAATAAGTTGTACTCAAAGCTCTATCACGTTGTCTCAAACGCTCGCGTGTCTTGGCAAAAAATATGTTGCATGGTCCAAGGAGCTTATATCTCGACATCGCCATCATACTCCCTGCTGACTTTCGTGAACCACGCTTCTTGTGTTGCATACGCAGTCGGATCCCGAATCTTCTGTCAGCGTGCTGGTGCACTTCCTAGGATTCGTTCACAGATGTTTCCCAGCATATCTGCCATCGGGAACATCCTGGGTTATGAAGATACTGATCCCATTTTACATGATTGTGCATAAACAGGAAAACACGGGGTAACAGTTTCAACTTCTCCTAGCAAACATGTGTATCAACTTTCTGCAGGGCTGCCACCTAGCTGAGCGGTACTCCTTCATGCGTGTATATTTTGTACACACATGAATGTAGGTAGGAAAATGACCCTGATCAACGGCCCAGACGCCGTGTCGCCTGCGTCGGGAGCAACACTCTACCACTGCTTAAGGCAACCGTCAAAGGTGTGAATGTTCAGGAGTGTTCGAATATGGCTCCTGTAGCAGAATTTGCTGCTTGGGCGAGAGGCTTGTCCCATATGAACAACCGGTCAAGCGGAAAAGTCACCTTTCTTCCACATGCAAGGAGGTGGGTCGAAATTCAGATTGCAATATTTCCGCCGATCTTTATGGATAGGACCAGTCCTTGACCCGCATCTTCTAGACTTTGATATAGATCCACTTCAACGCATCGGTACACATGATGACGACAACAACCAAACCCTCCAGGAAGAACAATACAGGAAACCTGCAACCATCCCTGCGGCAACAACGCAATTGGGGGAGCTGCCACTGCCAGGTCTACCAGTCAGTCCATTGTACTGCACTTCCAATGTGTAAATGATCAATGCATAAATTGTCAAGCAGAACCTGTACCTTTTATGTCGATAGACATATAGGATGATATTTTTGCATATGGACCGTACATGCCCAAGCTCGATATATGAACAGTAAGGAACCCCCCAAATAGGTGTTGTGCACTTTCTGCGGTGTTGGTTTCAGAAAACGCTAGCAACGCGAAGCGGAGAGCCATGCTCGTGGTCAAAGTTGTGGTTGGAAGAACTTCGGTAGAGAAGGGCAACAAGGAAGAGCTTCTCGCCCCACCAAGAGGCTACGACAGTGTTTGGGGAAAGGCTTCCGAGAGTGGACCTTTGAATATGGATGAGTGCGTAGTTTACCACAATCATGCCATCTCTCCAATTTACATAATATTGTACTCATACCAACCCATCCCAGTAAACAAGTCCTGATTTTCAGCGCAATAAGAACGAGCAAGCACTACTTCACCAATTACCTAGCAACACTTGCAATGCTCAGGAAGCTTAGCTGCAACACATTGGGGTAGGGTACTTGGAAATCATGGAAAATGAGATGCTGTTGCGGTACCATCCAGTCAATACGCCTAGACACTGTGGAGACAGACTCAAGGTAACGTGTATTCAATAAGCACACATCCATGAATCATGAAATTTTGTGGTTGACTAAGTTTGCTGTGCACAGAGTACTTTCTCATTCACATTGTGTAGAGGTGTGGATGTATGCAAGGTTCTGGGATCTTTAAGCTTAATTCAGTTGCAAAGTTGTTCAACGCAATTCGGGCGATGAAGCGCGATGCTGTCTTTGGTGAGACTCGAAGGTTGTGGCTATGACGTGGACCTGTCACACATTCCTTGCTACGAATTCAACTTCAATATCACGGGGCGTCGACCCCAATGAATCTGATCCAAATTGTGCACGGCATTTATCTTTCTTCTGAATGCGTTGGAAGAACACACTTTTCAATCCATCAACATTGTCTAATCCATGTACATGAACTCAGCAACGTATTGCCTGTTGAGCTTATAATGCGCAATGCTGTGCTGCTATGCCGTTTATTGAGTCAATGCCAGGTTGTACCTCTAAACTGATTAAGTGTCACTGGCAGAATGCGCTCTGAAAACAAGATACAACAAACTGAAATCCAGCTCGTCTTATTTGCTACACCTGTAAGCGAAGCCTGTCACTTGTAACTTGGAATTATCTCCAGGAAAATTCTTGCGGTCACGTATATGCACAACATGGATTGCAACACACAGCAAATGTAGTCTCACGTGTACAGTTAGACACAAGGATCAGCATGCCCATAGACAATGCCATCACCCAGTGCCTTCACAACCAAAGCTATGCTTTGTGGTTTGATATTTGTACTTTACACATCAGTGGTTCCTACCCTTACGATGAGACATAGTCACATGACTTGACATTGGTTGACACACGGAATCAAGTAGTAGGCAACCTGGAAGACATGTGTTGGTGAGAACCTGAAATATGCGGTAGCCTGAACAATCTGATATAATCGGAGCTTGATGTAGTGATCAACACATATACGAATTGAATGATGGAGTTGAACACAACGTTTGAATTGAACACCCTCTTTACACACCATTCTTTCATGACGAGCTACTGCTGCCCTCGAGCTCATTGTGTATAGAAGGCCATACCTCAAATGAAAGATTCTGAAAAGAACATTCACAATGACAAAATTGTACGAATGTAGCCCACATGATTGAAATTGATGTTCATGCATGAATTCAACGAACGAGATCAGATGAGGATGTCAGAGTGATATGCTTTCCTAGGCAAGCATTTCCACAAGGATCATATCGCACAACAGTAGTGCAGCATGGGTCAGGAAAAGAGCCAGCTAGATCCAGGCGACCCGGGTACGGACGGTTTTTCATCTAAGATAGATGACAGTAAACGCATTGCAAACATTCTGATCCGTTGTGTAAACGGTATATTTGTCGGGGTAACAGAATGATCCATTGGATAGCTAAACTAGGGGCATGGTTGAGTCATTTTCCTTTGTAGCGTCTATGAGATAAGTGAATCGGGAGTTTTCTCTTTTCGAAAGCAACACACTTCACACAGGCTCACACAACTTGAGAACCATGAACCGACTTCATGGTGTCATCGATAGGTTAACAGTACTCTCCGATAGAAGATATTGTGCGAGCCATCAACCCTTGGATGAGCGGAGGCTCACCCGACAAGTGGCAAATTTCCGAATGCATGTGACGTAGACTACTGAGTACGCACTCATCCGCCTTCTTGGACAGTCACAGTGCATACATGTGCTATATATATTGGGATATGACTCCTACCAGTAGAGCGGGAAGCCACATCAACTAAACACACAGCGAAATTCCACAGCCTGGCAATGACACTCCAAGGAAGAGTGCACCAAGCCTACCACATGTCTACAGACGGAAAATGTAGATCCTGCAAGACGAATCGCACATAATCCAATTCAAAGTCTCCACAGGGCCAGTTATGCACACCCGAGCAAACTTGCCCACATACTTATGTGGCAAAATCATCACTCCAGGTCCGGTTTCGCGAATGTGAGCGCCTGCTGCCCATGCATGTCCGGGGGATATGTTGCATGGCTACTGTTTACAAAAGGAAATGAAAATAAATCGAAAAAAGAAACCCAACACATACCCCAACTTAACCCATCATCTATAAGCAATTATGCCTAATCTTAGTTCTACTGCACTTCACAGATCATTCACTTCAACCAAGGTATTTACAAGATATGCCAAAACATGCCAGACAGAAACATCAGACCTAGTTGATGATTGAGCTCACACTCACTCATAAACCTCATCACATGCAGGACAGATGGATCCATCCCCGACTGGGGTATCATGTATAATGGGATATCCCCGACTGGGGTATCATGTATAATGGGATGACTCCTACCAGCTGCGCGGTAAGCCACATCAAGTAATCGCACAGTAGAATTCCATAACCCGGCAATCCCACTCCAAGGAACAGCGCACCAAGCCTGCCGCATGTCTAGATCTAAAAAATATAGATCCTGCAAGACGAGTCCTACATAATGAAAATCAGTCATTACAGGGACAGTCATGCACACTTGAGCAAACTTCTTGTCCACATACTCATGTGGCAAAGTCATCACTCCAGGTCCGGATTCGCAAACACAAGCATATATATGCATACGTTCATATTTTCACATGAACATGTGCTATATGTGTTCATTCGACATTGGATGAGGGAGGCCGCTGCTTCAATTTTACAGTCGTTCGATACGTCCGCTGCCGGAAAGCAGACCAAGTCGAACGGAAAAGTGCATTGCCGACAACCGCCAATCTTGGGTCATACCCACATGTAATGTTAGAGGCTTACATTGCTTGGAATAGGCGTACATGTAATGTAAGCCTCTTCAGAAACCGATGCCAATTCATCCGCGACTGTCCCCAACCCTCACATCGTATCTGGAATGACTCGACCATCTTCTGCGATCAAAATCGTGTAAAATCGTGGCAGAATACACTCATCCACGTACGTGGATCGTGAGAAAACTGTGGCCGATGTCGGATCCAGTAATTCATGGAATGCCCTTGAGGTTGCAGCGAATTGATTGTATACAATATATCCAGATAAAAATGGCACATGATCCATCTATACGTTCCCGGATGGGCCGATCTTATCGGGTTTCTTACTCATAAGAACGTGTATCCTCCAATGGAGACGATGTTACATGCAGAGTTGCATCCACGCGCCACCCGAACATATTTGTTTGGATGCAAGTTGTATTTGATTCAGTCCTCGAATCCGATTGTCTACAAAATGAATAGGCAGCATATAAACTTGTGCAAGCGATACATTGCAAGCGATACATTCGTGTTTGTTTTCATTGTTTTCCTGGAGGTTGGGTTTCTTTCTAATTCATGCGGATATGTATTTTCTTTCTCTATCGAAATCCTTTTAGTCCATGATCATTACGATTTTGTAAACCAAAGAATACAAGCACGCCCCTCTCGCACCCAGAAAACGACTAAACGCGTAGATTTCGGACCACCGGGTGACTAGTGGTTGTTCGCGCGGTTGACATGCTGACTCGCTAACCGAAGATAACCCGCCAACCTGCATGACGTCGAATATATACATATACTCCCGAGGCCGTCGCTGCCCATGTCGGGGTTCGAACCAGGGTTCCGAGAGAGAAGTCGTCGCCCTACTCGGGGCCAGAAGGCGTCGCCCAACTGACTGGCAGGAAATGTGATGCCTCTGGTCGATGTTCCGGACCAAAAATCAAATGCCCTTTAAGCGAATCGATGGTGAGTGGTGGCATATGATCCATCTGCAGATGCCTCGTGGGTTTATCCCTTTGGGTTCAACACTATTCCCACTCGATATCCATGCGAGCTTCAAACGGATGAGCACCAAACTGGGCCGGGAATCACATTTGTTTCCACCCTCCAGGTTATAAAAAATCGCCGCAGGCTTTTGTGGCTGTTCCGTGCGCTAGGCTGTGGCACCCCGGGAAACCATCCGTTCTTCACACGCTGGGTCCTCCACAATGGCGCACCCACAACTGTCGGGAGGTGCTATCGCGCAGATGATGACTGGACGAACAGACATCCCGTCACCGATTCTGCAGTGTATAAGTGAGCCCATACCGCTAGGGGTTGATCTCTCACACCAGCTTCCATGTCTCTACTGTACCAGATCCAGTTACTTTTCCGCACCTTCTTCCGCCAAACGAACCTTTTGAACACATGAGAATGGTTATTAGGCTTAGGATATTCACTCCCTCAAATGAAAATACTATTTCTTTATCCTAACGTGCATACCGAAGCGATGCGCACCCTCCTTAGTCGTGTCGTACAGTTGCCGATGAAGCAGAGACACAAAGTCGCATATCGGGTAGCTGCAGGGATATAAGTAGGAAATGAATGTTGGTCGAATATTCTGAAACTCGGATCTGGTCCCCGTAAAGAGAGCCTCTGAATCGTTATTTCTCTGACTCACTCACTGAGTTTTGGAGCCTATGCCGACATTCTAAGGCCATAACATGAATTCATAAGCAGCTAAGCGAAGCATCCTGTCTCCCGTGACATGCTAATTTTGTTTTCATGTAAACAACAATGTACCCCGTTCTTTTTGTCGGATGATTCATGAATAAAAAAGGCGCGCACACTCCGCTAACAACCGCAACTGTTATGCCTGAATTCCTGGAAAGCGTAACCATGAAAGTGATAGCTATGGTCGGGGCTTTTCAAATCGTACGTGACATTGAAAAGATTTCGCGGACGAGTAATTGTTTTTTTCTCATGTAATTGTGGTTTGCTACTAGTGCCTAGCTTAGCAATGAATTTCGTTGTCACTGACCAAACTACGAGATGGCGTTCACTTACTCGATGAATCTGTGTTTGCCTCATAGATATAAAGTCCATTGCGAGCCAAGGGCAAGCTATAGGCGGGGCGACACCTTCCGATAGATACCGGCTTATCGTTTCAGACGGCGAACACTGGACCAGTGCAATGCTGGCCACGCAGCTGAACCACTTGATCCAGCAGGGACAGATCGCTACGTTCAGTGTATTCAAGTTGAACGAGTTCATTTGCAACAACGTGCAGAATCGCAAGTACGTATCCAGATACCAGGATCACGCTTCTCAATTTCTCATTAGTCGTTCCAAGGTTGTTGATGAAATTAGAATATCTAGCAGGACCAGGAAGCTGCTTTGTTGTGCGTTTGCAAGTCTTTGGTGTTGTAGTCCTGGATCATTGTTCTTTACTCATCAACAGCGAAGACTTGGTCGTCTCTTTTGAAAGCCCTTGTCCTTATTTCCATGTGCGCAAACGAAGATATTGTACCAAGGTCAAGATGACTGTATGCTGCCTTGGGGACAAACCTACCAATTTTCAGCGCTCTAGTTGATGGCGGTTGGGTCTCAGAATATGATGCAACTGGTTTGGGAATTTCTGTTGAAGAATTGCAAGTAATCCGAAGAATGGCTTGTTTTGTTCATGACATGTGTATTTGTGTTTCGTGGCTCCATGACTTGTCACGCAAAGCCAAACTGTTTCTCTCCTATCAAAAGCAATGGACCTGAGTGTCTCAGTTCCACTTTGTTTGCAAAGGCTTTTGTGGCGGCGCTGTTTAGGCGGGCATATTTAGCGTTGCTTACTGCTGCATTCAAACGTGGTCGAAATGTTCTCAGTAATGCACACTTTAATCCTGCTCGGACATTAGAGCCGTGCAACAAGCCTACAACAGACAACCATTTTTCGAATGGCTCCCTTCAGTATGTCGATTGCTTTCAGAATTCATGCATTTGTCCTTGCGAAATTGACTATTGTATCAAGGTCGTATGGTATTGAAGAGAATAGAAGGGATGCTGCGAGAGTGAGCAATATGCTTTGACCCGACCATATTTACTGCATGTGCAATGACAGGACTGTTAGCTTTTCTTGGATGCTCAAAAAGTGAGCCTAGCGCTCAATTGTTCTAGCTTGCGCAAAAATCTTTAGTTCTTATACAATGGGTGGCATTCTTATCAGGATTAGCTTTTTGCGCACACAGTATATGGGGATGAACTGATGCGCTGAACTCACTGAGGCCTGCACCAAATCATTACTCTGGCATACACATGCTGGTGCCACTCAAGTCAGTTTGATCAGTGCAACGTATGTCCTTGGTCATGTTGCCCGCATATCTTGTGGACACACTGTGAATCGTCCAAGATTTCGGGATTCAGTTCCTGCAAGGCGCCCCATTTGTCAGTGCAAGCCCGGTTTCAAATGCACACTATTGGGCTGGCACTATTTGGTCTGCTGGTTGATGTCAAAGCAACTGAGGCGTATGCACTGACCCTTCCATGCAGTCAGCTTCATGATGTGTCCCAGGCTTATGGATACGTTAACATAACACGTATACCTTCGTTTAGAATAATGTGCAAAGATCTGTACCATCATGCGCAAAAACGCTCCCTACCCATCCCGGGGATTATACAGATTTGTTTACTGAATATTCTGTGGAGGACTTCGTATTGCACGCCCGCCCGATCACCCAAGCGATCATGTGCCTCAGCTCTAGATTCTATCCCTCCAGGACATCTTTTCAAACATGCGTAAACATCTGCCGACGAATCTTGAGCCTCTCTCCCATCGTTGGATTCGGTTCCATGCTCACGTCCATTGTGTGTTCTTGGTGCAGGATTGTGATTGCGCTGAACGTGGAGCCTATCACGTCTCTGGACATGAAGCTGGGCAATCCGCAACAGCTGCCCGGGGACGGCCCCAACAGCGCATCCTCGCACAACGCTCCTCCTCTCAACTCTGGACCCAACTCTGGCGGTGGAGGCATGGCAGGGGTTGGTGGGGTCCGCTCCAACCAGGCCAATGCTCAAGCTGGCCCTGCTGGCGGGCAGGGGAGCGTGGGCGCTGGGGGGAACGCGGCGCACCCCAGCGCACACGTGGGAGGGCCGGGCGCGGGAGGCTACGGAACTGAGAACAATGCAAACTACAGTAATACAAACTACAGTAACAACAGCTACGGCAGCACCAACAGTCACGGGCCTGGCTATGGGAGTGCTGGGAGGGGAGGTCCTGTGGGCGGTTATGGATACGGCGGAGGCGCGCCTGGGAACGCGGATCCGGGTCAGGTGCCTTACAAAGGTGAGCTCAACTGTTTCGTAGATGGGTGGTACAGGTTCTGGTGAGCACTCGCATGGTTTATTTTGCAGTGCTTGCTCTCGTGCATTGAAGGGTAAGCGTCCAGGCGGTTTGTTTGTTCTTGTGTTTGTGGGGGGAGGG
>NHOP01001246.1:0-11367 GCA_018697155.1 Pyramimonas parkeae | reverse complement strand
GGCAAAGTGGTCAATCCAAGACCGGGCTCGAATGTGAGCACCTGCTGCTGGTGCACCTCCTGGGGGGTGTGTCCAAGAAACGTTGCATGCCTACCGCGTACGAAAGAAAACGACATCAAATCAAGAAAGACACCCCAACAAAACGAACCTAACCCATAAACTGTCGGCAAGAGTGTGAAATCTTCGTTCTACGTTACATCAACGCTCAATCACTTCAATCATGGACTTCACAAAATATGCCAAATTGCGCCCAGGAAGAAGAAATGAATAAATAACCTGTACATGTACGTTGGTACATGACCTTTTCCTTAAGGACGGGAATCCATGTCAAGTATAGCGTGTGCTTTCTATTGGAACACAGGGTACATGTATCACTGATCGGACATGATCCCCACTGGCTTGCAGGAATTAAATTCCATGATCTCGCAAAGTTACTGCAAGGAACAGTGTACAGAGCCTCCCACATATCTATAGATACAAAGCATAGGTCATGAAAGATACTCCCCAAAAGGATCAAAACTCAAGCCCATGTAAAGACACTGTCAAGTATACCCGAGTAACCACCTTCATCAACGCTTCTGTATGCATCCAGGAACATGACCCGTACCCAAAGGGTATACATGTGAACATACAAGACCCGTAGATGCTCGTGCTAGCCAGATATAAGAGGCTACAGGAGACAGCGAGATAACACCTGCTGTTATATGAGCTGGGATGATGATGAAACCAGGATGCATGTTATCTGAAGAGGTTCCACACCATCCTTCCACAGCTTGTGAACAGTGTTCAAGAGCTGACACACCAGTCATACTAAGAATGTTGGGCAGACAATGGTGCCACATGCATACGCAACAGCACCCGCAATGCTTGAGCTTGCAATGAGAACCACTCAGACGACGATACGCGATGCTTTAGACACCGCAATTGTTCATTATGTAGGTCAAATCCTGGGTGCCCGCTCCTCAACGCGTATGCTTTGTTGCAAGTCCCCGATCCGTTGCTCCCTGTGAACATCTCGGGCTGCTTTACCCAGATTCACACATGCCAGCTGCAGTGGATGGCGCACCCACCAGGTCGCACAGGCAGGAGTCTGTCGAGCTTTTCATGAGGCGCGCGCTGAGCACCACCACGTCTCCTGCCAGCGTGAACTCACACCGTTGCTTTGACCCCACCACGCCACACAACGCCCGGCCCGTGGCCACGCCGATGCTGGTGGTGATGCCGGGGATCTGCGCCAGGGATTCCAGCACGTCCATCGAGCACAGCACCGCGCGCTCCGCGTCGTTGGAGAAGGTGCAGGGGGGCACTCCGAAAGCTCCAATGAAGGTGCACCCTTTGTCCTCTACCAGGAACTGGCGCATGAGGCCCTGCTGCCTGTACAGAGCCGTCTGGATGCGGAACACCACCTCTTGCACCTGGCACAGCGCACCAAGCGAGAATTTGAACGCAGCAAACAACCGCGCGCACTCGGCCGGCACTCGTGAGTGTGGCGGACTATTCGCGTGTATGCACCGGCAGCCAAGCGCGTCGCGTCGTGGGAGACAACACGTAGATTTCACACGGACGTCCACAGATCAGCAAACAATTCCGATGGGGATCACATGGCTCTTCAGATCCAAGTCATACGGTATGTTTTGTGATATGATGCAAGGGTTATGAAGATTACCTGTGTAGCAATAGAACTCAGCAGTTCGGTTACGCGCTGAATTCTGAAAACCTTCAAAACCCGCACATCAGGTCCAAACACACGTCGCACGATTCATCATTTCCATGCGTAATATGTCAATTCAAGGCAACTTGAGAGATCTACTTCGTGGCATGTCTTCACTGAACCCTAAGTTGGGATAGCACGACACATTGCACAAGATCTTCTTCCGTTCAAAATAAAGATCAACTGCAACCGAGTTGCGCAACCTGCCCACTATGATATGTGAAAGCGAGTGTCATCCAGCTCTGGCTGGATGCCGCTCTGAGCTTTTCTAATGCGTCGCTTCAGGAGCGCTGTGGTCCAAACATGGCGGTGTGTGTCCAGGTATTGAACAACGACGTCCCATGGCAGCATGCCCGCACTATTTCCACACCTCCAACCTGCGTTCCCCAGAAGCAAGGCTTCGGACCACTGACGGCACAACTAGTGTTGTGCGGCTCCGTTCCAATTGCGGCACCTAATGGAAACAAGAGCGGGCACCCAAGCACGCACCCTGTCCACCGTGTCCTCGTCGTTGTCAAAGTCCAGGCCGTCAATGCTGATGAAGATCACGCTCATGGTGCGGATCTCGCTAGTCTCATCCATGGCCGCGTTCAGAGACGCCACGTCCACGCCTCGACCCACAATACGCGCCCGCAGGATCTCAGGCACAAACGTGCTCAGGTACTCCACTGTGCCGCTGGTGGTGGCCGCGGAGGGTGTTGGCGGAGGACTCGCCAGCACCCGGTCGGCGTCTTGGCATTTGCCCATGTCGGTC
The DNA here is from genome assembly GCA_018697155.1 of Pyramimonas parkeae. Lineage (NCBI taxonomy): Eukaryota > Viridiplantae > Chlorophyta > Pyramimonadophyceae > Pyramimonadales > Pyramimonadaceae > Pyramimonas > Pyramimonas parkeae. The sequence continues at coordinate 8,902 of NHOP01001246.1, read as the reverse complement.
AAGACCACGTGGCCGGCGGTGGTCATGCGCCCGTTGCAGTGGTCCTTGATCAAGCCCCACGCTTGCGGGGTGAGGGTCACCTCCCCAGGATTGGCAGCCTTCTCTTTCTGCGCGTGGCCCACGGGTCGAATTCACAAAGCATACATGTGAGGGAAATTCGAGAGACTCCTTTGTTGAATCCGCTCAGCTTGGCAAGGAAACAGAAAAAACGGGCGCCACCTGGATACCTTGTCTGAGGAACTATGGAGTCTTGCTGATGAGGCAATGATACAGTGTTGACGCTATTTCATATTTGAAAAAACACACGCTAGAAAGGAGAGCACGGAATACAAGCCGACAGGCCTTCCCAGCTACCCAAGCCGTTGTCTGTTCTATTGCAATACCACCTACAGGTTTGTGCGATGTGGACGTAACATTATTTTTTGGGACTTGACAGCATGATTTATAACAGACCTCCTTGGGCCCTGTCGCGATGTCGAAGTGATGGGCGATGAAGGCACTAGAACGTGGTCCGTGTACTTGCCGCATACAAGCACTTTGTGAGGAAGAAAGTACTCGCAGGGTGACTGCAGAATTGCGTCTACACTCATGCATCCAGGAATTTGCAATACGCGACGCACGATGGCGGGTGTTCTGGTTGATTATGGACGGAGTACACGCAGATGTGCAGCGTGTCTACATTGCTAGCAAGGGTCTATTGGCAACAAGACCGCCCAATGCTGAGCTGCGATCCACAAACACACAATGCCCTGACCACATATGAAGCGGTTAATAGCAAGTTCAGCTTAAGCACTTTTCGCACAAATACAGCGCATCCTGCGAGTCTTACATGACCCACAAGCACATGCGGCATTGCACCACATGAGATGCATCGTATGCCATGAAGGGGTTGCACACCTCACATATCTCCACCTGGATCATAGCATCTCCTGCTGTAAAAAACTCCCATCGAGGGAAGTGGTTCGCCGGGTTCTCCACGCCCCCGACATACACTCCCATCATTTTCTGCACGTCTCCGATCAAGGTCACCCAGGCAAGCAAATCACGAGATCTCGCAGGATGCGCATGTACCCATGTCTGGGGACAGCCGCGCAACAGATGCTTGCACCCACTACGCAGGATTCTCAAAATGGTGCGCACATTCTACGCGCCAGCAAGTGAAGGGAAAACAGAGAAATCTGTACAGGTTGTGGTACATGTAACGGATCTCGGCATTTATTCATGTGGGAAGTGACCACTTACAACTCCTTCCAGAATATGCAGAGATGACCGCCTGCAAAGGTTCATCTCGTTTCTGAGCCAACAGGCGCGATAGCTGTTCGCTATTTCCGAGGTGTGCGACAATTGTGCTGGTCATCATTAACCACAACAGAGGCCTGAAACTTTGTGATTGGGTACGTGACCACTCCCATCCTAAAACAACATGAAGAAGCACAATCTGGTGTCCAATCACGCGAACAGGAATTTTTTGAGTCACAGAACCAATTTGGGAACAAATAACAGTATACACAGGTTTCAGGGCAGCACCCGTGGAATCCAGATGAGGTTTCTTCCAATGTGACCTTTGGGATTCCCATAGACATCCCAGATTATGAGGGGGGACGACTCTGAGACGCCCTACGCGTCTCGAGCCCAGCGCTGTGCGCATGTGCCCGCGAGGTGGTTGTGCCGCGCACCTGCCCAGCAGCCACAGTTAGCTTGGTTCGCAGCACAATGCCCTCTGAAGTGGTCACCGACCGCATGGACGCCTGGATGCTCCACGCGCACGCCGCGCACGCCAGCACCTGGAGCAACCCCCCCCAACCCATACACACATATACCCACCACAAGTTGGCAGACAAGGGCTGGCGGGTGCATAGGCAAGTACGCCCTTGCACACATTCTTCAAATCCAAGCAAGGCGTGCAGGGTTGGTGGCTCCTGGCACAGAAGACACATCGTCGCCCGCAAATTCACGGGTTTGGGCAGCCCAACGTTGCAGGAGGTGAGACTTGCGCGAAACAAGTTCACAAGCGTGAATTATTCTATTGCTGAGCAAGTGGTGCGTCTGTCGTACTCGACGCACAATACGTACGCGACCGTCTTTGCAAAAAGCTGCCTGGCTTCACATCGTGCCGAACAATACACAGATCAAGCCACGGAAAGGAACAGGACAGGTATCTGCAGCTGGATCTAGGCTGTTTTGGCCAATGCTCTACGTGCATTGTATGTACATGACAAGGTTGAGAGAATGCCAGAGAAAGTGGTGCTTAACAAACTGATGAGATGCTGGGAATGCAGACGGTCAGCGGTAATTGGCATTTAGGGCGGGCAACAACAACGAGACTTAGTTGGCAGACACACACTGGAGTCCATTTTGTTTGAAAATAACGGGTGATGCTATAGCAGAACTATCGCTGGAAACATGAGGCAGCTGTCAAGAGACTGTCGCGAAGTGCTTCAGCGACATTTTCATCATAAAGCGAGTTCATGCACATGGTGGTTGTGCCTTGCCAACTCAGTAGCCACACTTGGGAGATTGTGACCACTTTCGTGCGGCTACTTGGACTGGAATGATCGAGTGTGCAAACGACACAAGCTTCGTGGCGTCAGACTATACCAACATGCTAGAGTCGTCAAATGCATGAATGCCAAAGCATGTCAAAGAATGTCAAAATAATTGCTCTGAGGTAAAAAAATGGTATTGAGCTTCATCTTGTGGAGACCAGGATAAGGCTCACTTGGCATGGCTGTCGATTGGATAGAAGTCATCCTCAAGACAAGCAATTGTACAGGAAATCGAAACTCGGGAATATATGCTTGGGTCTCTTGAATTGAAGACACAAATGAATAATCCCGCAGCACTTGTTTCAGACAGTACATGCATTGTACGTGTCCATGCTGGAACCAATCACACCCAGCCCTTGGACGCACGACAAGTAAAACAACATTGGATCGTTCATGATACACATGTATCAAAGTAAGGTCCGATGAACAAATGATGCACACCAAAGCTTGTACTTGAAGCATATGGAACTGTTTGCGATGAATATGGCATTGGCATACTCAGGATCCTGTGCATTTTTCAGTGAAATCGACCTCATGCAAACTCAAAGTGTGAGCGATAATTTTGTGGTCTGTGTGCTCTTTATACGCTGCAGTGAATTTCGTTTCACATGGGTGATCTTAGAGACACACGCGCGAGTCTGGATCGACTGATACACAAGGTAAACGATTCTAGGCCTGTATCGCATGTTCGTACCACAGTGAGCTAACAGTCAAAACAAAGAAGCAATGTTGCTCTTCCCACGCCATATGACGTGATGGAGGCGTTGAAGCCTGTTGCATTTGCACATGGAAGGCTACAACATGGCACTCAAGGCTAAAGTCTGGGCACGCGAGGCCCATTCACTTCACATGATCTTGAATGCAAAACGTACATCAATTCAGATAAAAACGATGTATAAAAACATGCTGTATCAAGGTACACATCTTCGCATAGGACGCAAGCAGAATATTGATTTCCATTGCGTGTTGTGCTGGGACCCTAACATGGAGCAGTGGTTGTGATGTAGATGGTGATTGGCTTCGTTAATGTTACTGGATAATGAGAGGTTGCTGAGCTCAATATTGTAATGACTTGATGTGGCTGCCTGGCATCCTTGAGGGGTCGCATCCCATCGAACATTAAGGCCAACTTTGCACACAGTAGGGAATGTATGCGTGTGGCAAAACCAGGAGACCTATACTCAACACTAGGTTGCACCTCTCTTGCTCTATAGAGAAACAGCTGGAAATAGAATCAAACCAAAAGCACTCATAGGCTCCGTAGCTGAGAATTGATCGCACCCATGGCTCTGAACGGTATTGCGCATACAGATGAAGGGATGAACGTGATTGATGGCCACGATTGTTGGATGTATGAGCCCGGAGATTGCGGGAAAAAAATGTCATGACATCAGTGCAAAAGGTTCTCTCCAACCAGATGGAATAAATTTTTATGCACGAAAACAGATTATCGGCGTGTGTGGTGTGTGATGGAACACACCAAAGTCTGAAAGACATACCACAAAAACACTATGCACATTCCCATTATTCTTGAATTTGCATTCAGAGTACACTGCTTATTGCGAATAAAAGCACCCGCAGACAGCTCTCCATCACAGTAGCCCACTCCTCTTGCGTAAATGAAGCGATTGGTGGCAAAATGGGATATTGGCAATCTCTTGCGTCTAATTATAAGAATATCATGTAACATCCCACAAATGCAACGGCAAACACAGAATCCGTCATGAAATTAACATGCATCTTCTTGATCAGTGCAAACATTTCATCCAACACATTTATCATTGTGGTAAACCGCTGCGAAAGTGGAAATGGCTTGTCTACTGCCCTACACAGGTATGGGTCCCACCTGAGAAGTGAGAGTCTTTTCAGGAGAATCAACAGGCCACAGCACCAGCAGAGCATCTCCTGCAAACTTGATCACATCGCCCCCGTGCTGGCAGATAATCTGTGTAGTGCCACAACAAAACAAACAGCCCAACGTTCAGATATTGCCCGATTATTCAAAGGCAATGAAACATAATATTGCTGATTTGAAGAAAGCAAACAGAAAAATGAATAGAAAAATGCTCAACAGAAACACAAACACAAATACCAACATTGAACATGGTGGAAAGATCCTGTATGCTGGGGGACTGCGACTTGACATGATGACTGTAGGCGTTGTGGCAAATTACACAAAAACGATTCCGTGATGTAGGATTCACCAGTTCAACCTAATCATTGTTAAGCATCTTGCAAAATACATCGACCTACCTCCTGAAATCAGCAATTGGGCTGTCGCACGTTTCTCTATCTGTATTCGCGGACCAGTCAAACCAAAGCGCTGCTGCCTTCTTCCAAAAGAGTGCCAGAACTTGAAATCCTTGAAACATTGGAATATGATGTGTGAAACAGTTGAAGTTAAAGAAAGACAACGGCACCAAACGAAAGTGGTACAACACATAAACAGCCAGATGATTGCATGCACAGTGAGGCGGTATGTGAATAAATATCAAAAGCTACGTTCAAGATAGCCTTCGACGAGGTCAGGAAACCATTCTATAAGTTGTCTAGCTGCAAACGAACTAGGCCATTCTAAACCATTCTAAAGTGAGCCTGCATCGAATACAAGGTATGTGATCAATTGAATGTTGTGCTACTTGCATTGTACATTTTCTTGGCAGAAATTCGTCTGACGCGAACTGTAAAGAGCTCAAATTGATTTTCAGGGTCTCCCACATCGCCAAGCATGTCCGATGGATGCGTGTTGGCAGCTGCAAATCCACTTTGGGACTTCTCATTCAGACCAAGGATACTTGCTGCGCACATCTCTTGTACCTTGTCTGGCTGTGCACATACCTGATGAAACAACAACTATTATCTCCATGGCAGCGCACAAGCAACTGATCCTGAAGAGCAGTATGCAAAGTTACTGCTCGTTCGGGTCAGTTGATCGCATCGTGGAAGTCACTTGCCTCTGCGCGCACTGGGAACAGATCAATAGCCCGGCCTGGATGGACTTGGCCCCACCGAACACATCGCTTGCAATATTAATACATATCAAAGCTGGTTCCCATGTTCAACATGTTGCCAGTCACCTGAATGAGTGGAGTGAAGTACTCATTGAGCATCCTGAGCAAGCTCTCACTGGAGCGGCTGTCGCGCTGCAGCAGGCTCCCAGCGCCGCTCTTGTGCTGGAATGTCAACCTTCCTTTCAGCTTCTGGTTTGTCTTGACCATGAGCTTGGCGTTGATTTTGTTGGTGAGCTTGCTGAACCCTGAGATGTCCGCAAACAGCACTGCTGCTGGGAAGTACCTTGTCCTCGGGCGCACGCCTGAATGTGCCTTGTCCGCATTCTCGTGGCAGTGGTCCACCACCTGCATTCACAGACCATACGATAAAAGGTATGTATTCGGCAGTGAGGCTCCGGATGCATGTTTCTAAATTGCAAAGAATATGATTAGTCATTGTGAGGACCCAAATCGTGTAGCAGAGATGGATCGGCACCACGGAAAGGTGATTTGGCACCATGCAGCCAAGCACTTGCTTATCTGCGCTGTCTTCTCGTGTTCTTCGCTGTTCTGCCACATTACGAACTCTCCTGTGAAGTGAAACAGGTCGAGTTATTTGCAACCAAACAGTTGCAGGCCAGTCTGCCATTCTTGACCAGGGGACTATGGACGCACGTATCTCAAAACTACAGCTACACAAGTCGCACAGATCTGGTCAGTGCTCCAAAATCTGCGCAGCGTGAACCATGTTGGGAATCCATGAATTATATGTTTCCATCAGGAGCTTCAAAACCAGCGAGGATCTGTGCGAATCAATCAGAAAACATGCACGCCAGGAAAAATGTTTTTGTGTCAGTGTGCAGCGCATGCACACCATACAACAAGCAAGCATTTGACATTTTTTCGCTGGAGTCTGCTCTTGCAACTAAGTACGTCACCACACATTGTGACTTGATCCACCGAATCTGTTTTCAGGAACATCATGGCAAAGTCTTGCGTCCTGACCGCCAGCGTGGAAGCTATGCTTCAGGAACCTCTACAATGTTCTCAACATTCTTCTGCTCTCAGCTAACCTTCGGAATCCCATTTTTGCAGAGTTGCACCCTTTGGATTACGAAACAGATTTAACCATCACTCCTCGATACCCCACGTGAGGATCCATAGAAGGTATTTCAAGAAGCAGCCTTTGGAATCCAAATGCCTCAAATCCTGCGGCGAAGCCACCTCCATGAACCACATCAGAAGTTGACACTCCTCCCAGAGGAAAAAACAACAAAGTTGCGTACCATGCGTGGGATGAACCGGCCCAACACTCTCGCCTCCACATCCGCGTTGGTGGATTCCTGCCCATTCTTGGCTTGCTTTATTTTCCTCTGCGTTGATTGACTAATACGAGCTGAGGAGACACGCGGGCCTGCCGACATGGTTGTCCTGCCTCAGCTAAAACCAAGTGGGCCTGCTTGAGTGAGATGAGGCACCTGGGCTTGGACACAATTTCATTGTAGCACTTCCAGTCGAGTTGTTGTCGCAGAATTGATGTTGACTTGAGCGGCTGATGTGTTCGACGCAGGGTGGGCTCCTCCTGAAGTCCAACAGGAGCACAAGAACAAACTCACGATTAGGCATGATATGTGGTCATGCACGTCTCACCTTGTGCGAACTTATAACAGCCCAGATGAGTACTGGGAAGCAGAATCGCCTAATGTTACGTGCAGATGTCTTAAATAAATGCTGTCTTCTTGAGGAAGCGAAAGCCTTCGATTTGAGGTGGACCAATTGAAATTTCAAAGACATCAACAGATGATGAAAAAACACTTGGCACAACCCCAAGAAAGCGGGAAAGAAAACTTTATGAAGCTTAAAACTAAAATCTTATCAACCACAAGTCGTCATAACAGCAGTTTAGGCGATTGGTATGATCGCCCGCTGATCAAGGATGAACCGCCAGCCAGCATGGCCGTTGATAAATCATCGGCAGACGCAGTACCTACCAAAGTCGGGGCTCGAACTCAGGTAGCTTGGGTAGAACCTGATGATCTGAAACACGGACTGTAACTTCTTGCATTATCAAAAAGAATACCACGACTTGTATGGAGATAGATTTCTATAGCAGCTACAATCCTTGTTGCTGAATCACGAACCTGCCCTCATCACGCAGAGCTCTCTATGGGTATAGTTTATGCACCATAGGAAACTGAACACCCACAACATTTGGCTAAAAAATTGAAGGCATATGCATACTGTGCTTACGCTGCTTGCCAGGGGTACCCAGATGCAGCGTCAGCACGGTAACTATAAACATGGCGCACTGGAAAAGAAGCCACACAAAACGCATGCAAGAATGGATCCAGATGGAGACAAAAAGAAACACTTCCAATTTTGTAAAGTGCGCATACAGAAATTAGCTGAAGAAGAGTTGCAGTTGTGTATAGAGCAGCATCATGATGTTTTTGGGTGCTCCTTTTTTTGTCTGTTTCAAGACCTGTTGATGAAGGATAAGGGGGCCAAACCTTTTGCTGCAGTCGAAATCAGGTCGCAAAATCGACCTGATTTCAATAGGTGTTTATACTTGATTCAAAACTGCAGCAGCATGATGGTAGACTAAGCCCTTCATTTTCGTTCAATCCATCAAACGTTTCTGTGAAAATTTTGACATGGTTTTTCGTAGAGCGCACCTTCTTGCTTTATCCCTGACAGCTCATTTACCTGAACCTCCACAAAATCACACATTGAACCAAAGTCAGCGTTATTCAACAGACTTGCGAAAAACCACGCAATTGCACACAGCATGTGATGATAATTTCAAATAAGGAAAATACTAAAGGTATCAAAATTGAAGCAAAATTAGACAGCAATAAGCAAACTGTATCAGGAGCAGAACAATTCGTCCGTGCCGTAGAAGCAGATTCAGTGCCGGTGAATGGATCGAAGATTAAAGGGCACCTCTTTGAAAAAAAAATTCCCATATACATATATCTGACCAAGCTGCTCATGTGCTAGTAACAAAACAGTCCCCGGATTACCCAAGAACACCACTTGGGCAGTCCCTAACATAAACACCCCCTAACATATTAAAACGAAGTCAGAACAATCAACTGCAGTACACACCGAGCTTATGGTATTGACGTGAATGATAACATTCACGGCCGAATACCATCGAATCCGCGAGAAAATTGGGAAAACAGCTCTGAAACTCTCCCTCAATTTTCATGTGGATAGTGCCGCTTGCACAGAAATCCAGGCTTTGGCAGCTTGGCAGCGTGGCGTTTTAGTGTTCCGATCTTGGCTTCAATGTTGAAATTCTGTAAACGAACTTCTCGCGCCTGATGTATTCGTTGTAAAATACACGTGCCTCGGTCTTATGAA
>NHOP01001245.1:0-11366 GCA_018697155.1 Pyramimonas parkeae | reverse complement strand
CATATATGATACTTATGTTGGATTGGAGTATCAAGCAGCAAGACAGGATCTTCATAGAAAAGCCAGGAGACTCATTCCATCTACTTGTTTGTCTTCTTGGTACGTGATTGTCGAAGTGTGATCATTTTTTGAATCCAAGCTGCTGGAGCTGACATGCTTGAAAACCTCTGGGGAAATCCTTGGAGATGCGCCAACATGCACACATCACGCGCCAGCGTCCAGCTGTATATGAATCGCACAATGTGCTTGTTGTATATGGAGTTTCATAGATCAGCACACTCTTCTCATTCTGGGATAACATGATACGTACCAGGGATTAAACAACATGCGCTTATCCCTTATATGTAGGTTTTGGAGGTTGCTTTTTGCACCAGTGGAATCTTACGTGTGACTTAGTTGACATGGCTAACCCCCCCTCTGGGTCAAGCGTGACGTCTCTCTACATAAGAATATGAATTGATAGTATGAAAAATGGTGAAGGGGGGCGTGCCTGATTATTTGTGCATCTGCCAGAGACCTGAATATCACCATGCCCGTGAATCACAATGCAAGCACCGATCTCCTTGTGCTTCATTCCACTCACATGGTGTGTTACGAGCCTGACGTCATCCTTGAATCAGTCTGCTCCTCATGCTCTGCGCGTCCACCTGGAACTCTTATTGAATTCCTCAGAATTGGAGATCTATGTGCAAACCTCACGTGGTGACAGGCGGAGCGGCAAGAGCTTATAAAACGCGTAAGCCGCATGGACCAGGTTGCGTCGCACAGCTCATATTTGTACATACAGTTGCAAGATGTTCAATCCCAACTTCGCGAGGCTTTAACAATGGTCAGCAAACTTGCCGCTCATCCAGAGTCTTGCGATGTTCTGCGAGCCCACTCCAGACAAGGAAGTTCACCCGAAGTTGAAGTTGCAATCTCGGATCGGAATTTGATGCAATACGATGCCGTGCATGGTGCCGACGACAACCTTGACGACCGAGACCAGTCCGCCCGTTGGGGTTACAGCGATTCGAAGTCGGCATCTACAGTCGGGACAACGGACAACGATGAAAAGCTCCATGATGCAGCCACCAAGGTGTGGTTAAGTAAATGCAAACAATGGAATCAGCGGATCTTTATCGCATGTGGCACAGATTGTGAGCAATCTGTTTTCACATGCTGAATTATATTCTTGTAAAGCTACGTGTGTTTGCATGGGAGCTGGTTTGCTTGGATGAGGCGTTTTTCTTGGGGTGCTCTGCGGTTCTGCTGATGATATCTTTTGTAGTAGCCATTGTGAGAATCACTCAGACCCACTGATGTGAGCAGGATTTGTGAAAATGTTGCATTTGTAATTGGTGTGTAAATTGTGTGCATCATAACGCAAGACGGCATGCACATTTTTGTGTAGCCTCGTGCGTCGACAATTGCGCCGCATGATCGCACTTTCTTTTTTGAGATATGGAAAGTTTGGGCACACGCGTTACAGGTCGCAGACATGGTGCGTGATGCGCCATCAAAGGTACAAGACGTACTAAAACGACTGCGTAGAGATGATAGTGGCCGCATCAGTGTACAAAGCCTTATCGAAGTTCAGCATTGCCTGGAACTAACCTCAACGCAGGACGACATGCAAGAGACCTCTGATTATCATGCTTTACATACATACAACTCACTGCGATCTCTGGAGTTTGTGTGAACGTAGTTGTGCAACAATTCCATGTAGGCTCTTCGGTGCCCACAATAAACCAGTCTTCCTCCCTGGTCAGCTACACATTGACAGTCAAAGCATGTGAATCATGTTGTTCTCATCTTGCAATTATATTCAGGAATTTCCTGTGAAATTTGCGGACCCACCATAGTATGCCCAACCTGGTGCGGACCATGATGTTTTATTGCATGTCTTGTTGCAACATTTGTCGCCAAGCACCAGCCTGTCCTGGTCATGTTTCATGCGTTCACAAAAAAGTTGGCTGATCCACTGCTGACAAAGTATTCGAGACAGTGCTAGGCCTGCGTATTGTTGCCACATGTTCTATAGTCGGCGGTTGGTGCAATTTGTGGTCAGGCATTGGCATGTCATTGACCAAACCAGCCTCATTTGCAGTTAGACATGATTGTGTACATCTTGCAGCTTGCAATCGAAAGCATGCTTTGTGCTAGACAGTCCGAGAGTCTCATATTCCTCATGCGTTATTGGAAACCAGTCCGAGTACTAAATGGGAACGTTCAGTGGATTTCTGGTATTCATGGATAGTCGTAATGCTAATTTGAACATCATGCATATCATCTATGGAATTCTCATGGTACGCGAGACACTCTACCTTGCGTGCAGAATATATACTACAGAGGTTTGATGATTTCCGATTCTTCCTGTTGCGGCCCTGGCGTCCCATGTCACAGGCATAAATACTTTACTAAAGCAGGCAGGCTTTTGGCTGAAGGGGTACACACTTCAGTTGGGTGTTTCATATTTATCATTGTTATCGTCACTTCATGTTGACAAAATGATGATCTCGAAAGCTACAAGGGTGCAATTGTGATGAAGCATAAAAATGAGTCCAGTATCCAACCGCAACTTCAAGGATATCACAACTTCCAAACAGTGCTATAGGAATGAGTTCAAACTGTCATGACTGAAGATCTCTGTGAGCAAATACCCGGGCATCATGTACTGAACATTTCCCTGTTGTGCTCTATGCAATCTAAGTGCTAGTACTAGTCCTTGCTCGTCCCGCAATGCATGTAAAGACCGATTTGTTTGAAGCAACACCTCTCGAATGAGCGGCAGCTCCGACATCTCTGAAGCATGGACGCTTCCATCTTCAAGAACATTTCATTTTGTTCGTCCCCAAAACAGGCAGCCAAAGCACATAATCATTGGTTAGACAGATACACATCGGATGTTTGAAATTTCAACACAAGGGTATTGCTTGAAATGGAGCCACTGCAACGAATGCGTGTGGGCCTGCCTGCATACCCACTTCGGAAAATTTATCGCAAAATTACAATGTAAGCGAACCAGCTCTGCCTTAAAACACTTGAACAAACTGCTCTGCCAAATTAAGTTGGCATGCCGTATGAGGCCTGAAAATCTCACTTATGAGATGCAGCACATATGGTTCGTTCAGCATGTTCAAAAGGTTGCACTATAGATCGCTGGGCACTGAAGCGAGAAAATCGGTGGACATACCTGAGACACCTTTGCCAAGCATTCTATGAATGGTATCGGAAGCCATCTTGTGCATTCCCACAGTTAAAGCGTAAGGTGCCCAATCTGCAAGCTCGTGGACTCCACACCAAACAACAACACTATGGGAACCCATTGAAGGTTCACTAGTACCGATTGCACTGCACCAAGACGCAGGCGGCTATGACTGCTTATGAGTTAAACAGGAGCGTTTAAAATTTGGAATCTGTGTGTACAACTGATATAAAGCACTGCCTCAGCACAGCCTCAGCGCGTTGTGCCTTGAGCAAAGATACGCTGCACACGCCATCGGCGCAGGGCGGCACAGAATTAAAATAATAATAATAATAATAATAATAATAATGAAAATATTAATAATAATAATGAAAATAATGATTATAATAATGATATTAATAATAATAGTAATAATAATAATAATAATAATAACAATAACAATAGGGCGGCATGTGTGGTAACAGCCCCTGTAAACCAAGTGAATGGAGAGTTCCCAGAATTATTTTATACACATGTCCACGCAACATAGCACACAGCAGTGGCAAGACCATTGCAATTTTGGCTACTTTGATAGCCGTTTACTGTACTCAGCTTCTTGCCTTGTGTGAGCAATCAAGTCTCACCTGGAAACACTCTTCTGTCTCTGGGCAGCAGCACCGTATCGCAGATCCCGGAGGAGCTGGCGGAGTGGGTCAATAAGTTCGGACGCGCAAACGAGGCATTTGTGTCCACGTACGCAAAGCTGTAGGTGGGGCCCTTCTCCCTCACAAACCATCCAGACAGATACACCATGCTGGCGCGCGACGCCTGTTGCGCTTCCACCATGAAGGAAACATAGCTCGGGCTGCGGGCAGACCGCAGAACATTCCATATGTGAAGCTAGTGATGGACACAAACTGTCAGCATGCTTGCATGTTGCAGGTGATTCGATGCAAGTTTCAGATATCTGATAAACGCCAATACATCGCCACGAATACTGTGTTCCAAGAAACATGAGCTGGTCAGCTAGTTCTCACACAAGTCTGTGGCATAGGCTGCATTGCAGCAGCACACAGTATCAACAAGATATTTGTATCATAAAAAAAAATCGCATGCACCGGCCATAATTCCCAGGCCTCTTCGTGCATCTTCAGCCAGAAAAAAGCGGCTCATGCAGCAATTTTCTGGCCTCACATGCAAGGGTGTCTGGGTCAGCACTGACCTGTAATACACATTGTCGTGGATCGGCACTACCACCTCTGCTGCTTGCAAAAAACTCTGCGCCTCAGGAAGTTTCCTGTTCAAAACACCAGCAATCACCTGCGTCTCAGCACGTTATGCGTTGGAGATCATGCTTGTGCATGCGAAAAAGGACCCCCGTACAGGCACAATGAATCCCGCGCACGTCCAAACCACAATCACCATCATCCGCACCACACTCCGAAAAGAGAGCGGCCTCAGCTCTAAGCACCCACATGTTCACCTCGGCCTCGACGCGCCCTGCCCAGCCAGATTTCAGGCACATGAGAACTCCATGAAGGCATACAACTTTATCACACATCTCTTGGGAAGGGCGCATGCGGCCTGCAGTTGTTGTACCAGAGGTTTCTGAGGTGGGAGGCGGACGGCGGGACGCGCACATGCCGAACCCTGTGATCTGCGATTGCCTGCCAGCCGAATGAACGCCGAGGTCAATGTGGGGTAGACACATAAATCACACTGTAGTACAACTACGCTCAACAAACTGCCTATGGCAGGCAGGGTAATCCAGCCTATATTGCCCAATTCGATGGTGATGGCTTCGAACCACCACATATCATGGCAAGGGTTACGGCTCCCCTCAAATGACATTCAGATTGACAGTAGCAATAGGGTTGAAAATATTGCAGAAATATTGAACCACAACAGAGGTATGACAGCGACCACAACCTTTACAGATTCACTCAAACTGTTGCACCTATTTCTACTAAGGTATGCAGTACCGTGTCCACGCAGCTCTTTGGAATTCAAATCCTGTGGAGCATGCCCTGCAACGCTCATAATTGACATCTGCAACAACGCGATCTACCTTGGGGGGTTATTGAGTTGTTGCGGATTAAAAATAGGATGTCATCCCTCTCCTCTGGTGGAGACGCCACACAAACTGCTCGCATAACTAAATTCCAGTCCTTGACAACATCATTCCAAGCGAAATTGCAGCATGCCCACCACATGCGCACGCATACAAAGTCTGCGTGATAAAATTGCAGCATGCCCACCACATGCGCACGCATACAAAGTCTGCGTGATAAAATTGCAGCATGCCCACCACATGCGCACGCATACAAAGTCTGCGTGATAGATGGAGCGTTCCGCAGAATGTGTCTCCAAAATTCTCTCACGGAAACAATCATAACTGCCCCAAGAAACCAACGTATCCATGTGTTTCTGTGCATGCAAGCCATCCAGCATACGTCCGGATTTTGACGAATTCAACACCTGGCGCTGGATCGTAACAGAAAATAGGTTTCGAATCAAATGAGAAGGATACTGTGTGAACATCTCAACCTATCTGTTCACCTCTCAGCAAGGGCGCATGGAAACTGAGTTGCGTCGTAGCTTTGACCCTCTAACACGTTGACTGTGGAGTTCACACACAACGCCATATCGTGCCTATTTTCAATATCAACATGTACAAAGACATGATCCTAATCCACAGGGCAGAATTTCAGGTTGACGGAGTCATTCTGAAATCTCAAAGGTGAAATTCGAACCCACGTGTACAAGGTCAAATTCATGCAGTTCAAATCACCGCCTAGAGTCCTGTGAGGTCGTCCTTGTCACAACAGTCTACTCATCATTCCACATCCATGAAAAAAGTAGGTTGTTAATTGTTTACAGACATATATTGATGGGACCCAAACATAAAGAGCTGGGTGCTGTGTCAATTGAGTTGCTCGCGAAGCCCTACCGTTGCACAGGGTTACCTTCATTACCCTGTCCAATCCAAAATGCACGCGAGCATATTCCAAGGACAACATATCTTGCCATCTTCATCTGAACAGCCTGCTGATCTGCAGAAACACACACATATATATATATATATATATATATATATACAAAAACATTGTGTGCTTCGTATGTGGTCCAGTGCAAAACCCTTAAGCCCTGCATGTTGGCGCACCTCCGAGGGTTGATTCACAGTAGTTCACTAGCATGTCTGTTGCAGCATCTTGGATTGTAGACTAAATTGTCACACTTTGATAAACGCATCCGAAGAAAATAGAACAAGCAAAATCAACAATCTCCACAGCTGATTGTTTCCAATTTTAGTCCGGGGTACCTTCTTTGTATACGACCGGCATATGTGCTCATATCAAATTGATTTAAACATGTTAGCAGACTTGTCCGGCCGAGATGAAGATATACCTTCACGTTAGATAATGGCATGTGTTTTGACCATATACACTGATTTTGAAAGGAACCTTATGTGGCAGTAGAATTTAGCAAGCTAAAATGGCTTCCCACCTTTTCGGAAAGGGCGGATTCAGTGAATACATTTTAGGATACATATCAGTACAGTTGGCTGCGAGTGTGTCTCACAGTCTGTTTGTCTGGAGTTCGAAGACTCACGCATTTCTGTCATCCTTCATCATCGTAGATCATCCAGCCAACATTCACGAAGGAAAACAGATACACAGAGAAGGTATGTACACGCTCTGTCCTAACACAGATTGATATCACAACCACACTCTAGCTCCACCGTATGCAAGTCTCACGCTGCGCACGTGTCAAAAAACACATGTATAGTTGGTTGTGAGCGGAGTAAACGCACAAGGCACCATCAATGACCAATCCAAATACCCAGTGTCACATCTCAACATGCGCACACCCATGTACAAGAGGCTGGCTTCACTCGCCACTCTTCTCATGAATCGAAGAACCACACATACATCTGAAGCCTGCGTACTTTCAACCGCCACCAGTCGGTCCAAGCGCATATTTGAGTCCGTCAAACAGTATTGTAGATCCAAACAATAACACACAGCATACATCATGCGCGCACGGGTTGTGTGGATGACAGCGGACCTCAAAGAAGATGGCAGGCGTGGGCAGTGCGTCCAGCACTAGAAGAAGGCGGTGTGGGTACTGCTGCTGCGCAAACGCTTGGTACCTGCTCCCTCCAGTGGGGTCGGGTTCAACGTCACCAGCAATGCGTCCGCGCCTCATAGTTCACTTGCATAGACTTGCAGCGTTCGGTTCAAGGAATGCACAAAGCACGCTACGCTCGCGGATCAAGTCTGCGTTATATCCACCTTCTCAACAAAACTGAACAATCCTTGGTATCAAGAAGATTTGATTCAGTGCAGGCGTTCTCGGTGTACGAATACCTCAAAACAAACTCTTATCCATTCTCCCCTCGCGCTTTAGATCAACTCTGACATAACCATCACATGGCTGTTCCCATCGTCCCATCAAGTGCTAGGTGGTCTAGCTTGTAGAGCGGCGGCTTGATGCCCAAGAGGCCCATCATGTGTCTACCCCGGACAATGATTCAAGGCCTCACTGGATGGCCTTCTGCCGTTGGCGATCGAGTGCATCCTTGAATCATCAACACGCATATACGACATCTGATGATAACAATGCACCAGATGATCAGTGATGTCGGATCATGCCGGCATATACAGGCGGCAACGTATGCTGTTGGAACACGTCCTTGCAAGGCATTGTCTGACTGCGGTTGAACACAGCAACAAGGTCCATAACTTGAGATCTAGGCAACATCCCACAAGCACTTCGACTTTTCTGCGTCCAGCGCGGAGGCTGTGGATTCCAATACTCATGAGCAGTGCGTGCTCATCTTAGTGGTGAAGCATAAGGGTGGGTCTGGCCGGAAGCAAAACGGCCTTAAGAAATTCACGAACCATCTACAGGTTCTTGCGCTGTCACGTACAAGATCCAATATTTCTAGTCCATCAGAGAGAACAATATAATCGGAACCACTCAGCAAGCCATGCATATACTTGTTTTTAACGGCAGTTAAGTATTTGGGCACATACAGCAATTTTAATTGTATAATGAATCAACACGTCAGGGAGCCATTGAATATATGGCACACCAACAACAAGCTCCAGCGTGCAGCTTTCGCACACCACAGGCACTAGTCATACACAAGCCTGAACATGCAGGGACTGAGGAATAGATACTCAAAAAAACTCATGGGGAAGTGTTTGCCAAAAGTAGCTCACATCTTCGCATGTTGCCCCTTCTCCGAAGGTAGGCTCATAGGAAGCAGCACCAGAGGTCCGGCCTTGGCGGCGGCAGCGGGAGGCAGAGGGCACGGCCCTAGTCGGCTGGCCCACGCTCTTCTGCTCCACATCGCAATAGTTCGCACTATCCCCACAAGCCCTGCAGGAATCCGCATTCCAAAGCAAACAAAATTGACATCATGCTTCCAAAATGACATCCTACACGCATGAACATGTTCATGTTCAGCTTCAAATTATGCTTCCACCTTAAAAAATTCAAAAGTCTCAACACACATGTCTTGCAAAGTCCCGCGCATTGTTTGAGATATGTTTGCAGCATGAAACACCAAATAATGTTTCTCATCCATCTGATTGTGAATTCTCTGGGTTGAACAATGTCTGGCGCAATCACTGGTGTCAGAACAACCACCAAAGCGTATAGAATAATGCGATGCCTCCTACCATCCCCGTGGTGGCGCGCTTCAGCCAACTGTCAGAGGAGTGGGGACCCAGGTAACAAAACTAAAGTCGTCACAAGTGCACCGTTCGTTTCCACTTCAAGCAGGGACAATCAGCGATATTCTGCAGCAAGCGGCACACAACCAGCCGCCACCCAGAGCCGGCTGATGCCCGCCGCAATGACTGTTGCACGGTGCAGGAGGCGTGACCCACACAGAAAAATCACTCCACAGTCCCATGATGCTTCAATCATTGTATTGTCATTAGCTGGCTAGACCAAGAATCCACGAGGCGATATTCATGCAGTCGCTTTGACATGGCCGTGCATTTCAAGACCGGCTGAGGAGTGCATTCCAATAGTTCATGAAATGTGGACACCCATCATAGCCCGGGACGCATCAGGATAACCTGCAAAGGATCCAACATAGAAGCACCAGACATTATGACAGTTCGGGGGGGGTGGGGTTGAGGTTCAGGGTTTAGAGTGTAGGGTTCAGTTTACATCCCAAACCCCAACCCCGAAAAAACTTTAAATCATCCGCCGGGGCTGTACCTGCCCATGCCGGGACTTGAACCCGGTGTCGCCGCGAATCAAGCTGACGATCAACCAAGTAGGCCACCCGACACGGTCATAAACATCACGTGCTGACCACTCCCTTGAATATCGTGGCGTTCCAGCCAGCATAGATGTTGATGAATCATTGGCCGAGGCACTATCCCCAAGACAATAACCAACATCTTGACGAGAATCGAGCCGACCTTCTACCCAATAGCCATTATGACATTTGCGGTAGCGGATCGCTGAAATTTCATTCAGTTTCAATGCGCGTGCGTTTGTTAAATCTGCAGCTGGTTACGCACTGATCTTGTGTTTGTCTCCAGCCCGTTGCAGGAGCCCAGGCCCGGTCCAAGCGATTATCGCGCAGCTTATTTGTGGGGATGAGCGAGCGAGCGTGAGTGTGGGTGAGCGAGCGCACCCGTCACAGCGAGCGCGGTGTGCGAGCTGGCGCGCCCCCGGTCCAGCTCCTGCATCTCCGCTTCCGCCTCAGAGTCGTCCCCGGCCGTCGATCCAGCCACCCAGCAGCCGATCCAACGGCCAGCGTCGCCCGGCAATGTCGCGTGCCCCTCCGCCTCCACCCGCCCCAGCGCCGTCTTGCACGTGCGCACCAGCGGCAGCTCCCACTGGCCGGAGGGGAACGGGTCTTGCGCTGGGTGCAGGCGGGAAGCCACAATGAGCTCTGCAGCGGGGGCTAGCGTGCTCCATACGGTGTGGGCCGCTGGGATGGGGTGGGCGCGGTGCGCAGCAGCCAGTGCGTCAACCACGTCCCTGGACAGCAGCTGATCCCAAGGACGGGGCGGGGGAAAGAGCATGGGGTGCAAGCAAGCGAATGAAAACAGCCTGCGTGAAACATACATGGACTCAAAACACATCTTGGAATGAGAATTCCAGGGTGTGGGTGGTGTGCGCCCCGGCAGCATTCGCAGCCGAAGCAACTGAAAGAATGCTCGCTTTGCTGGTTTCAAGGACAATAGCGCGGATGTGGGGAGCAGAGGCTAGTTGCATTGACAATGAATCCCCAACTAGCTTCATTGCTCAAAATCGGCGGCGGCGGTGACACTCGATCCCAGGCGCGGGCAGGGTAGGAGTTCTCCTGTTGCAGGTGGTCAAAGATAAAGGGTCTGGTGAGACACCTGTTTTAGACGTTCTCAAGTGCCAACAACAACAACGTGCAGGCCTTCGACATCAAAATCATGATCAACCGGCATGACGGTGTTGGCCTGCGCCAGCCTCATCTGAATCAATGTCTGAGGTGTTTGCCATCCATTGGGGATCAACCCTCCGCGGCATCGGCAGTGCACGACACATGCAGCTCGAAAACAAACATCCTCCATGTCCCCACACCAACGATTTTGCTCCCACCATCTCCTGGGCCATACCACTTGCGTCACGCACCGCGCTGTTTCCATCGGCGGCTAATGGCAGTGCCACTCGGAGCCTGGGTCTGCCCAGCAGCAGGTGCACGCATCGGGCTGGGGCAAGGAAGACGTTGTCGGGCACGAGCGCCGCGTGGGAGAAGGAGGCGGGATGGGTGGCGAGCCACTGCAGGGCGTGCAGGGCCTTGGCCGCGAGGGTGTTGGGGGCACCCTCCGCCAGGTCCGGCAGGATCTGAATGCAAAACACACAAGAGGTAGAGTGTTGACACCGGCATCACCAACAACATGAAACTGAGCCGCAGCAATCCACCACTCAAGGGTGCTGCGGCGTCGCGGTTCAGTGCGCATCCAAGCAGACTTTTGGTGCATTTCACCAGATCACTCTACACAAGCTCCGTGTTGGAGATGATTGGAGAGTTGAGCCTGTGGCCGTGAACTGGATCTCGCTTCAGTGGGCTGGTTCATGTGCCCATGCACAAATCTACACGCAACGGTCCCAGGCGTCTTGCAGCAAAGTACAACTTGTCCGCAGAACAAATTGCTTTGGCAGGTTTTATTCAAAAACTGAGCCCTACGCC
>NHOP01001244.1:0-11367 GCA_018697155.1 Pyramimonas parkeae | reverse complement strand
GCCAACATGGAGTATTTGATTGTGAAATCAGCCGACGCAGTACCTACTCATATCGGCGCTCGAACCGTGGACCTCTAGAGTCTTCGCCCTGAACAACTAGGCCCTCCGAAATGGTGTACACAAATTTGTCGAACAGTCTGTACGCCGGGGGGTTCACGATTATTCACTATTATCATTATATACGCCGATCGTTGCTGGTGCAATTTTAGCAACCTTGCCTCTTGTCCGAGAGTTTTCGAATCTTGCAAGGGGCAGTGGAGGAACAACCGACGAGGTGTTACAACCATTCACCGAGCCGTAGCACCGTTCGGGCGCACAAATTCTCACAAAATCTTCCAGGCCGTATTTGCGGTTGGCTTTGGTTGACGATCCGATGCGTTTTCACCATTTCGAATATACATTGGTAGTTTCACGAAGGTGGTACGTCAGGGCCAGAATGGCCACCACCATTCCTTTGGAATGACAATATTTCTCGAGCTCTAATCCGACTTAATTCGGAATCGTAATTAGCATTCCAGCTGCAGCCCTTATTGGAGCTCCATTGGAATTAGGGTTGGAACTCTCATTGGAACTGTGACTGGAACTCTGAAAATAGATCAGTTTAGACCTCTAATTGATATTGAATTTTGAACCCTAATTTAAAATCCTTTTGAAAGTCCGATTGGGAGTATGATGCGCACTCTCTAGTTGATAGTGCAATCGGAACTCAAGTCAGAAAGATTATTGTAGATGTGATTGAATCTTTAGATGTAGATCGAATAGGTACTTCGATTAGAAACACTGTGTGATCAGAACTGGGACTGATGGGAATCATATTTCGAACAGCAAACTGGTATTAATTTTGTACTGGAACTTATCGCGAACCTTGGGATGTGTACCACCCAACACCCTCGGGCTTCTCCAAAGCTTCTTCATCGAGTTGGAGGCCAGTATTCGTTCGGGATTCTTCACTTCTTGGTGAAAAGGTGCGTGGTAAACTCCGTGTCTTGCACGGTACATCGGAAGTGCGAGAAACTGCGAAGACTTCCCGTGATTTCCCTGCAAATGGAATATTTTTCACGGGATATCGCGTACGGTATCCGAAATGAAGCCGAAGTGTTCGCGCAAACTACGCTTAGGGTTTGCATGAACAGGGAAATGATCCAAGACACTTCGGAATTGCGATGAACTCATGGCAATTGCTTCGTTGACTATTTCACTTCATGTGCTCAAGTTTCAAGAATAGAGTGAATTTAGGCAGGTGAATCGTCTCTTGGTACCAATCTGAATTGTTCGCACACGTTGGCCTGTGGAGCACTGTGTGGGGCTGGTGACTCAGCGTTCGAGTCCACGAGAAGCTGGACGCAATTCGCTGACGAATTGATGCAAGAGAGAATGCATGATAACTATGTGTACTGTATTTTGCTGCGGTATCTGTATTCCTTGCTTATGAACAGACCCACACCCATTAGCTCGCGGTTTCTTTTCCCCCTGTTCTGCTCTCTCCTTTCCCTTCCGATCGTTTGGCGGCTCTCTTGCGCATGGATATGACATGGTTTCGGATAGAGAAGAAGGGATCCCGTTTCGATTCAAGGTACACAATCGAATATATGTACCTGCCTGCTTCCTTCGGTCGCGGCAAGCTTCGAGCGGGTTGAGTCGAGAGAAGCCACAAGACGATTTGACAGTCGAACAACATGCGTGCGTGCGTGTTTGAATTGTGACGAAGTTTCTCCTTTAGGCTGGGAAATGAAGAAATTTTTCCTGAATTTTCCGCTGGGTGGTTTTTGGGTTTAGATATGTGTGTCTCGACCTTCCAACTCGTGACCACGGATTCGCTGCAGCCCTCGTCTTGCATGTTTCGTCCTGAACACTTGGGCAGGGAACCCCATGCAGTATCAAAAAATCGTGAATCTGTCGCGACATGTATAAGGATGATCTTGCCACCTGTCACTACTCCTTCTGAGGAGCGTTTGCCTTGTTATGAGGCTCGTGTGTTCACGCGCCCACACTCACGCGCTCACTCACGCCTCATCGCGGACCTGCTGTCGGCTTAAGCTCATCCAGATAGGTGCTGCGAAAACAGAGACGGGTGAAAAATTTGTCTGGTACACGATCTGGCGTTTTCGGTGCTTTGTGTCGTGACTCACGTTTAAGGGTTCGGACGTTCGCTTTCAGGCAAACTACATTTAGTGACAATGTCGAGCGAGTGGGAGAAGCAACAGGAGAAGCTGAAGGCTAATGGAAAGCTCTGCATGATCACAGACGATCGGCGCAAGGCAATTCAGGATGAGACAAACGCTGCCTTGGAAAAGCTTAGGCAAGAACGCAACAAGCACAAGGTGCGTTCCATTGGGCCATGAAGTTTGGGACTCCAAGGGGCTGTGTGACTGAAGTTTTGTTCGATATCGAGAGATCGAAACTCACCTAACATGATTCGTAGTGTTGCGATTTTGATCAGTCTCATGATACTCTCGGCATTAGCACGCTTTTGTACACAACCTGGGTCAAGAAAACAAGTTCTATCTTGTTCTTGTTATAGTTTGATAACCCTAAATTTCACCAACGGCTTTTGGGACAGGTTGATGCATAATGTTATTCACCAGTAAGAAGGCTTTAAGTTGTAGGTCCATTCAAAAGCTATTCCAAGAATGATCGACCTCAGCAATGTTCGGCTGATACATTCTGTTTGAATTGTGTCCTTGTACTGATGCGTTTAAAAGAATCGCTCTTAGAGCATGCTAAAGCATGCGTTTTGAAGCCTATGTAAATATTCGCTTGAAAGCTCACATCTTCATTTTGATTGCCTGATTTCTCAACGCAATGAAGATCTGTGTTGCAGCAGTTCTCTGAAATCGTCTGAGTTGACAACCCATGATACAGATCTTAAGGCAGGTTGCACTGAGAGCATTGGCGTTTGAATAGACGCAGGCCGAATTAGAATAGGCATGGTTCCTGCGTATTGCGCTTGTGCTTCTACTGTCCAATGTTTTGTCGATTAACGGGCTCATCGAACACAGTTGAACAAGGCAAAGACTACCCCAATTTTTTCCCGCCATTTTCTTCTGAGTGGTCAAACTGTTGCAATGATATCTCCCAGACCGCGCTCTTCTTTACATGTGGGCATACTGACTTTGATGAATTTTTGTGATATAGTATTGTGCAGCTCAGCACGGTGTCAGTGTGTGCTTTTGTGTGTGGATGATGCCTCATGGAATGTGACACAGCACAGTTTCCTGACCCATGGTGATGCATTCCAATTATTGTGCTTTTTTTGCTGTAATCCACACACATGCGTTGCAGAATGATCTGAATGATACAACCACTTACACAGTGCAGAGCGTGTTCTTTGCACCAAAATATCAGTTAGTACTGTGCAACGTTTAGAATTTGCAAATACTTAATGATAGGTGATGCGGTCATGCTTGGTTGCTTTGCATCAGCCCTCCAAAGAAGACATCGAGCGCCTGACATTCTTCCACCCCATGAACCGAGTGCACTTCCCCTATGGGTTTTCCTCCGGGCCTTTGTAGAGGAGACTTTTTGAAGACTTGACTGATGCACCCTCCCCGGCCAGTGCATGTTTTATGCTGAATGTCTGTAATCACAGTGGTTTGTACAATTCCTGCTTGACTGTGGAATCCTGAACTTGTCTAGTGTTTGTGCTGCGTATTTCAAGAAGCTATGGTTGTATGGATTCATGTCATAGCTCATCAGCTGGCAGTAATCTTGCTGCTTGTGGATCCTGTCCATGCATGCTCTTTTTCGACCTACATACATCTGTTCTGCTGCATGGTACATGATTGTGGCATACAGCCTCAATGCATGACCATCATAAGTATGACATTTTCTGCTCACATATTTTAACAGTAAACATATGACCCCAATTGTATGGCAACTCAGGTAATTTATTGAGCATGATAGGTACAGAGGCCCACATCCATAACCACTGGAATGTGCATTGGGTCACAGCACATGACAGCATGCTGTTTTTGAAAACGTGCTTGAGCCTGCGGAAACCACCATTGGTACAGAGTGGAAATGGAATGTCATCGTTGTTGGATTCTGTTGTGGCGCTGGCTTTCATGTATCAAATAGAACACACACTCCAAACGAAGCATGACGGAATGGTGCCTCCAATGCGAGCGCTAAGCATGCTACATCACAGTGATCGTATCCTTCAAAGAAACTTGATGTTGTTGGTCCAGCAGCATATGGATATCTTTGATAAAGTATCTGGAGAAACTGAAAGCTGTTAGGAAGTGAATGGTGTCAACCTCGAGTCATCACATTTATAATGGGAGACTCCCCCTACTTAAAGCACCCTGCAGTGCATGCCACAACAAAAAGGTGGCCATGCTGTGGAGTACTAATGAGTTCACAATAGAGTTTTCCAATGGTGAGCATGAATGGCTTTTGTTGCAATTTCACTGCGTTTGCCTCTCTGTAGCAGAGGAGAGCTGTGCGACGAGCCTCGTGTTTTTCTTGGATTCCACCTAGACAAGTCGGGAATTTTGCATTCTCTTCAAATCTGTGGACGGGCGACATCCAGGTCGCTTTGAGCACGTCAAACTCGGTTTCGGAATGGAAGAAATTTACTTATCAATTTACTATAACTATGGTGTTTGGATTCTCTTGCAATCTCGTTGATCATGAAGGCGACATGATCCGGTCCGGACAAGAAAGTTATGTACTCTGGAACGAGGCACCGCAATCCGGATGGGCGTTCGTGCTTGAAAACAAGAGACCTAAAGTAGCAAGAACAAGAACCGATGCCACACACTTAAATAAAATGATAATAGACAAAGTGGACCCCCTTTGCGCTGGGGGCGTTGGTCTAGGGCTAGTCCGCAGCCACAGGCGCCGCTAAGTTTTATGAAATCAGCCACCTCCCGCAGTATTAGCTCAATATGGTCCAAGAATCGCTGATCGGGTAGCGCCGCGGTCGCTATTCACCGAACAGCCACGGCACGCGTGGCTGCACGAATGGCATGGATTCCAAGAGCCACGTGCACTGGACGGCGCTATAATTCGCATACCGACCCATGACGATGAACCATTCGCATTTCATCATCGGGATTATGCTCTGGATGCAACCTCTCAATTGGCACATCCACAGTGCATTTATCCCCGAGGGTTGAAATGTCTACGAAACTTAATCGGGTTCTGATGATTCAAGCATGTACCTAGCAATCGATCGATTGAATCCAAGTCTCAGACACCTATGCTACAGCAACGCAGTACTGTTGGCATCACTCGTCACCAGACCGACGCCATCCTAGTATTGCAAATTCCCGTTTCGTCTGACCTGTCATAAACATTCATGTTTGCCAGCGTTAATATTCTCTTCCTTGAAGACATGCAGTCTAGGGTCGTAAAGTACCTGGCCGCTTTTACACCGTATGGGATGAGGTTCGTACCATCACGGGTGTCTAGCGGGATTTGTTGTGCGATTGGCATCTGATGTGGAAGCACCCATGTCTTCGAATCCTGCTCGAACCCCGTCTGTGTACAACGAAATGTCAATGCGTGCAATCTTGATCCCTGACTTCTGGTGTTCCGGAACCGCCTCTCGACTCAGCTTCGGAACTGCCCCTGCGACGTTGAAGCTCACCTACAGAGCAGAGACAATCCAATAAAGCGGCCTGTTTCAAATAGTCAACGAACAAACATGAATGTTGTATACGTTTCGCCCTAGGTGCTGACTGTAAGAGTGTCAAACATATACACTTGTTCGGCCCGCGCACCAATTCCAACATAAGTTGTAACAATGATACTAATCTATCATTGGTTTATGGATTGGTAGGTTGTCAGCGAACACCAAAACTCACGAGGGATGAGAAAGTGGGTAGCACAAGATCTTGGATCAGCCTTGTCAATCTGTAGGACGCTCGCACATTTCCTGGATTTCATGTAAATGCACCAGCCGTGTTCAGGATGTCTTGGACACTAAGTTGAGAGTTGCTTTGAACGTAAACCAAACAATTGGGTACATACCGTATAGACAACGTAGAGGGTACACGCCCGTTGGTACATGGCGGGATAATGATACATTGGACGGAAGTCAGTCCCTTCAGGCTTTTGACCCTTCTCCAGCTCTGCTACCATCTGAGCAAGCCAAATCACAAGCAATGCATGACCCAAAATGCAGCATGCCATTCAAAGTCATTAGTCTACTCGCGGTCAAAACTGCTGTTATGAAGGCATTGACATGCCACCAATACTGTGACAAGCCTGTGTTGGGTGTTGTGAACTTACACATCGGCTCTGTGTGCGGTCGTACAGAATGCAGGAGTATCTCCGGCTGCAAGGCTGCAGGGAATTTGCAGATTGAGTGTGCCGTCTTTGATATGAACTTTTGGAGAGTTTCGCTACTGATAGCCGCAGAAACTTGAATCTGGATTGTACTATTGTCAACTCCCAGCGCGATTCAGTTCACATGGCTCCCCTTCCTTATGGTAATGGTCATGTCTCCATAAACAAAACTCCCAGTCAGCTGATGATTCATAATCAAAATAGCATACCATGACCATCAAGCACACACATTGTTCACACGCACCTCCCAAGTTTTGCCTCGGTCTGGCGACACCGCAACATTCAAAAAAGTGCGCACACCGTCCTTTACGCTTTTGGTTGTGTGGGCGTTGTAGCACATTGCCAGCAGGCCGTTACTTAGCACTAGCGCATGCACCTGTTACATATTCAAGCACATGCTGACCAGGGTCCAACCTCAGACTCTGGGAAACCCACATGTTGCACCACGGAGATCAACGCGCAAAAACGGGTCCTTCTGGGTCATCAGTACCGGAAAAAATCAATTCAAAAGGATCTTAAAACAGCGTTTACCTCAACACTTTACAATGCATCAAGACCCAGATAAACCAAATGGCAACCAAAATGCAGCTTGGTTTCAAGCGACATGCCTATCACATATATCACATACCCATACACAATACATAATGTATACACTTTTCGTGCAATGCTTGGATAGCATGCTGCTTGGCAGCAACATTGCTATGAAGTGGCAATCCTACAACAGCTGGTCCTTTACTCTGCTGAGTAACAACAACATACATGTCTAGACAAATTCTCAGCAAGAAGGCTTGCACACAATTGGAGGCCTGGGGAGTGACCTTTCAAATGCAAGAGGAATCACTATGATCTCAACATATCCAGAATACTCAGAACCTACATATTCATCCCTGCCACGGATCTGAACACATGTTTATGCTTCAAGCAAAGTCCCTCCCATCGGTGTTGCGCGCCCGAAATGGAGCAACACATGCATAACTTTTGAGAACTCACAAAAAACTAAATGTTCCGTTGATGCCAACAACATTCCAAAACATGGGCTTACAATCACATATGCAATTTACAGTTTGTTCTAATGTCAACAAGCCATTTTGGCACCTTGGAGTTAGGGTTGGGAAGGTTTGTGGGCTCGGGTTCTGTCCAGTGTGTCCCGCCATCTTGGGACAAGCTGCGAAACACGGTGCCGCGAATGGTTCGAAAGAACTGCACATGCGCGCTGTTGGAGAATACCACTAGAGCACCCTCGATGAGGAAGGTTTTGGGGTGCCGCACGTTGCCGCTAATCAGCCAGTTCTGACGACATGCCTCCACACCGTACAACAGCGCACACTCGCAACCCGAAGGGTCCTGCAAGCACACAGAACCAACAGGAGACAAGAAGCGTTGTCAACAGAAGGTAGCAAGTGCACGGGGTATGGCACACCTTCGACACACACGTTGCACATTCCAATCTTAGAAGCCCCAAGTGAGCGTGCAATACAGAATATATTTCGTACAAAAGCAAAGCGTTTATCCAAGTCCATAAGTGCAGGGAAACGTGCAATGGGCTTAAATGAAGGTTTCCCAGCTTCACCTACGCAAGAACGCTGCGAACAACCATTCAGAGGAATGGAGAAGATCGTCACCATCTCGTTGCACAATTCATGTATCTTGAGAAACTATGCGCGCTCAGCGTTGGCAAAATTATCTCACTCCATTGAAGGGAATAGACACTACTGGTAGACAAGCACCATCCTGCCTTGTGTGTATATGAAGAAAAAAATTCAGATCTTTTTTTTTGGGATGAAAACACAAATGATCCAAGTTCTTGCGCAAGCTCCTTGATTATTCTAAGCATGCCTTGCTCACAGCGTCTGCCGTTCTGGAGAAAAATGTGGGGGAAAAAATCATTGCAAGCTTGAGGGCGCACCAGGGAACAATCTGCATTCTGGTAACTCATGAGCACTCCAGCTGATGCGGTGATGTTTGGTAAATATTCGCAATTGCTCTGAAAAATTCATCTCCCCAATACACACTTAAATCTTCTGTTTCACACTGACTTGTGATTACAATCATCATGCCAAAACAATCCATACAGACAACAATCATGGTTCTGTACAGCAGAACAGAACGTCCATTCATGAGGATAGTTACCACTTGCTTGTGCTTTGTCACATTCCCAAAGAATGATGAAGAACTCTCGAAGAGTGTTCTGAATACAGCTGAATACACTAATTGCAATCCTTTGGTGAGAACTATTCATTCATCTTCATGGACTACACAGCGTTTACTGTTGATCACTCATTCCTCGAAAATAATTCACCAGTACCGATGCGCCGAAAGATACAGGAACCATTGTGCAATCCAAAACAGCTTCTGCTGCGGTCAATTCATTTAGGAATGCTGGTTGTGATTGAAAAGTAGGCAATCTCACCATTTTCACATCACGCAAACTGCCACCTCCTAACGCATAAGCTGGCTGCAAGGGTGTTTGGAATAACAGTGATGCCTGCCGTAAAAGCATGAACAAAAGGTAAGCGATGCACCATGAGTTTCAAAACGCAAAACATGCAAATCTACATGGGTATGTTCCGCCACCGACACACACAGCACAGGACATGAGCTTGTACCGAGCGAGGCAGTTCGCGCCAGATTGGTAACAGCCAGTGCTTTTTTCCCTTGTAGGAGGCCAAAACTGGGGGGTTGGCGGTAACCAAAGGGAAGCCATCCCCTTGCGATGCAATATGCCGCGGCGGCGACCACCTGCGGTGGTGGGGTCCACACCCATCTGACATACATGGATCATGGGATGGCACCCTCTGAATAGTTTGCTTGTGATATCATCTACGTATGATGCGCTCAAGGCAGAATGATCTGCTGGATTTAAAGTGCAAACCAAACGTTGCATTTCGCAACATGCTCACACAATAAAGATATGGAACATGCTGCGTCTACTGCTCCAGAGAAACATTAGCATAGTGCATTCAGCAGAGCCATCCTCTGGACAGAACCAAGTCCATCATGGCACAGCCTCTGAGGATTGCATGAATTTATGGCATGCTACAGACCGCAGCAACGTACATCCTCTGGGTTGTTGCGCTCACGCAGATGAACTGGGTCAGCACACCGAAAACAACAATGCCATCGCGCAAATCACATGATATCCGATTGGTTGTGGACCATTCTCTCTTCGATGCGCAAGGATCAAACGTTTGTACCCGCGCATCCATAATCTGAAAATAGTGATGGCTCTCTACCACTTGAGCGTTCGAAGCCATAGGCATAGATACGGCCGCCTGAACAAACAGATCGGAGCACCGCCATTGGCTGAAGCGTTGCGTCCCCTTGGAACCACATGCCCGCTCTGCGTGTGGTTCACCTTTGCTATATGTTAGCAATAACATTCACTTGTGTTTCTTGGTATGCAATGAGAATTTCAGCGCTGGTGCTGTCTCTTGAACACAAAGCATTGAAGCTGTGAAGTCTCCGCAGCCCACAAAACCTCAACATCCATGCAACGTGCTGTATTCCGTGTTGAACGGTGGATACCTCCGGCCGTCGGTCGACGTGACAAGCACAATGTCTCCACCCGGGCTCCAGGCCTCCTGGCGGCCGAGCAGGCGGCACATGTAGCTCTGGCTGTACCACAGGCGAAGCACGTCCGAGCCGGCGGAGCGAGCAAGCACAGGTCCCCTGCAGGCGTCTGGACTGCAGTCTCAGATCCTGATCCCACACCGGCTTGTAGGCCCAGCTAATGATATGGCAACACAGAATGCCAGATCGTACACCAAACTCATTGCAGCAATGCATAGACCACCGCTGCCCCCAGAAAGTTGACACAACCACAAACGCTGGTTTGCAATCTGTGTTCCATAAGCTTAGGATACGGTTGCAAGATCCGATGAAAACAATGCGACATACCAGGCGTGAAGGGAAACATCTTCTGTAGGTCAGTTGAAACCATGAACGGTGTGGAGAGTGGCTCGAGAAGAGGGTCTGGTCTGTTTCCAGCGACAAGTGTGGCGCTGCATGATGGTCATTTGCGTGTTCATTCTGAAGGAAATTCTCGGTATGGACAGCAAAAATAATCTATTCGAAAGTTAATGAAAGCGATATCACCAATACCAATCAGAGATCTGCGTACCACTGCGCACCCAGGTCCAATGCTCGTGATGTTCTGGTCTCTTGGAAAAGTGGGCGAGCCGGGCTCCAGATCCTCCCCCCATCCTTGGACACTGCCACCATGATCTGCATCATCATTCACACATTTGGAAATTCAAAAATCACATTCGCAGTATGCATACATGCACCTCATGCATCGGCGCAAAATTCTACCCCAAAAAATACGTACCCGCTATAAATGATCAGAGCATTTTCACGATGATATCGGTCATGTGCTACTAGAATTTTTCAGGATGAATCAGCTGAGTGTTGCTATGCTTCGAGGAAATCAACGACTTGAAAAGCTATTGAAATCAGTTGGTGAAAGCCCCAGTGAATGATGGCCTTGGGCATGATCGAGGCTGCTGTAAGCCATACAGGCGAGAGTCCAGGGGACGACTAAGATACGAAACAACAGTTCGTTCCTTGAATGGAAAGTGGATGAGTCGAAGTGTATTTGGTGCCATTGCATGCTCACCAGACTCGCGCAACGCCATCATCAGTAGCATACATACAATCTGTGAATTTTGTTTGAGTGTGCACCAGGGCAGGGTCTTTCATGCGGTGTTCATCGAGGATCGTGGGGGTCAAGAACACTTTGCAGGGCATACACACCTGTTGGTCTGTGTCACCCTCGTTGTAGCGGGCAGCCTGGAAGGCAACGATGAGAGTCCCGTCGCTTAATGCTGCTCTGGTATCAGAGCACATCCCGCATCATACGAACCATTGTCAGTTTGGATGTGCGGAGTGCTGTCAGTGGCTCAGGCAAGCTCATCGGTAGTGATCATCAATGCCGGAAAGCAATTGCTGTCCGTCACATCAGGCGTATGCGTCCCCTCAATTGCAGCGAACGCGCTGCGACCAGTCTTATCGTGGCACGTGCTTGCTTGATATTGAAGACAAGTTACACCAAACAATATTCCTGCACGCACAACT
>NHOP01001243.1:0-11372 GCA_018697155.1 Pyramimonas parkeae | reverse complement strand
TACAACCAACTGATATTACAAGACAAATCCTGAACACCAAACTTAGCCAAAGCTCTACGGGAGACAGGAAAAAGAATTCTGGGGGTACACCTGACCCAGATGCACCCTGACCACGATGTGGTCCGAACAGGCGCGTGGTGCTACAGCTAAACATCCTCCAGCACCGAACCATGATACAACCTACATCTCAATACACGACCCGATGGGTAAATGGGTGGCCCAACTATCGGAAAAATGAGCATCTTCACTATACACTAACTACATGGACTTCTTACCATCGCTATCTCGAATGACGCCATCGTCATTCCCGCATGAGCTTGCACTGCTATTCCAAAGATACAGTCAGGAGCCAGTCGTACTCTGGATGGGAGAGTGGACATCCAGAACCATTGGGCCATTGAAACTCACATACTCACAGCCATACACGAATGCTATCGCGTCAACAAAGAACTCTTTGCCTTGCCTTTGAACTATGACCTAAACTTAAACACTTCTGCTCTGCACATAACAGAGACTGCCTGTTTGGAAGCGGAATTCGACACGTACTCGTCGAGGTTCGAAGGCTGTATATAGACCCAGAATACACGATCCGCGAATTAGCAAAGCCACAGAGCTGGGCAATATCCTCATTAATGGAGAACAGACCGTTCTGTACCATCGCAGTCATCCCCAAGTGGAAGAACGCAAATTACATGCGAACGCTATCCCACCGGTACTGCAGGCTAATAGCGTGCTTTGAAAAGCACACATTCTCTTCCCGATCACAGGACAGCTGGAGCTGCCAACACCACTGAGGGGCTCCGTATGGCGAGCAATGATAATTGAAATAGCCAACGCAGCAGGACTGACCCAATTCCGCACATGCACCCCGATCATGAGAATAACCGAAGCCGCACAGACTGTAGGAGCCATAATCGACCCCGGACATTATGAAGCGTTCGACGCTCATAGACATGACCCGCAACACAAGCAAGCTCCTGCCCACAATAAACCCATGCGGATGGCGAACTCATGGCGCGCAATACCCCTCCCAACCGCAACACCCAACCCGGCGCAACCGTAAATATATCGGGTGTTCACAGATGGATCTCAAATGCCAGACGGCAGCACTGGAGCTGCTTCTACCAAGTGGACACCCAAACTAGCACTCGAGTTAGAGTAGAAGGACCACAAACGGTATTTCTGGCTGAACTGACGGCCAAGGTGGCAGCATGAAACGACATGATACCTGCCATGCCGATGTATCTGGGCATAGATAGCCTGACGTCCCTACACCTTATCAAAAAGTGGGTCCACATTCCGTGGACAATCGAAGGCAAACGTGAGGACCTGCTGAGTAAGATCGCGGAATACACAGCGCACAAAATTGCCCCAACCCATTTCTACAAAGTCAAAGCGCATATAGGGATACACGGCAACGAAATGGCGGACCAAGCGGCGTAACAATGTGCACAATGCAAGGACCCACTCAACAATATGAGTATTGGTGGTTCATTTACTGATTCGGCTCAATGCCGTTTCCTTGTCATGCACTCGGACGGCCACAACTCAGTAATACACAACCCAACAAGGGAACTGAGGCATGCAGTAACAGACTAGGTTACCAGAACCAACAAATATCGAACCAAAGTATCCAACATGTGGACAAATTGCTTTGACGAACTGGATCTATAATCATCTAACTATTTCTGGAAGGCTCCTGGGGACGCGGACGACGGACTAGTTCAACTAGCCCTTCGAACCAGACTATATGACTCGACCCTGGTTCTCGCTCCCCGACACATCCAAAACGGCAACAAGGTGACAAACCCTTATCGCCCATTGTGCCTGCAACATTTTGGGAAAAAACACTATGACGCCTGGTACCACTGGCTGGGAAGCTGCAAGCACCCAGACATATCGGACATGCGCATCAGCATAATGTTGCAATGCAAATACTACCATCGTACGTCAAGAGAGGCAAGTACGCCGGTTTTTGGCGTACCACAGTTTTGGAAGGCATGATGGCTCGCAAGATTCCCAACACACACTACACATGAACTAGCACTCTCATCGAAGACGGACCCGGAAAGGCGAGAAGATGATAAACCTGCGCCGTCGACCAGATCCAGACTGTATGCTCGGAATAAACTGGCATACTGACGCTCCACGACTAGTGGGTCAAGGGATGCCCAGTTTTTATGTGGGAGGTTTCATCATCAAAGTCAAAATTGCCGACCTCACGCCAGCAATCTGAGACTTGAAGCGGCGGTGATCCGCAAACAAGCTACATATTCGAGAACAATGGCCAGACACATTCACTGCCGCTCGGAAAAATGGGATGAACACCTACTGTACCCGGACAACTTCATCAACCTAACGGCGCAACACCAACTTGACTGGGAAATAGCGAGCTATAGGAAGCAAGACCCTCGGACCAAAGGGACAGTAGGGTGCTGGCTAACACGAGCCGCATGGACAGTTGACGGAATACCGGCAGTAATAGTCGTGGGTATTCGCGGCTGCATTCCACACCGCAATACGGATGCATTTATGGAGTTTGGGATGCCGTCATCGAAACACATATTACTTAACAGAGATCTACATGACCTCGTCTTCAGACACCTGCGCACCCTGATACATACGCAGTACAAAATTCGTAGGTCCAGAAGACTTACGAAAGCAGGAGGCCGGGACAGGTGGTGGGACGAGCGGACAAGGGACCAAGTACAAAGACCTAGAACAATAATTGGGGGCACTATGGGTTGGGTAGGCTAGGTGGAGCTTGTAGGGATAGGACAGGGTATTGAGTAGTTGCTGCCTGGGTGCTCCACCGTGAGTGGATGCATCTCGCCTGGCAACGTGAAGAGACAGCGCCCGTGGCTAAGGATAGGTGGATTGGCCCCCCTCTAGTCTTTGAATCAACCCTCCATGTGCGGAGGGTTCACTATGATTATATTCTTATATGATATATATATGGATACATGACCCTTACCACAAGGGCGGGGAGCCATGTCAACTGAATCGCGCGCTAAGTTCTATCGTTGCACAAGGACATCTTCGACAATCCGCGTATCGTATCAACACACAGATTGCGTGGTCCAAGGAGACCATTATATGATATGGTGAATAAGCTATCAACTGATCGTACAGGTGCTAGTATAAAAGGCCCACCGTGAACGTGTATTTTACCATTGGTCTCTGCTTCTGCCACTCATCCTGCTTGATAGTGCATCATCTTGACACAAATGCACCCCAGCCGCCACAAATGTGAATGGCCTGGTTTGTCACACTAAGGTAATTTTCAAAGCTCGTACCACAGCAAAAACACCAGATCATGAAAGCCTGTGAAGTTTTTATATACGAGCACAAAGCCCAGAGCCAACCTGTTTTGGGTATTATTTCCACAACTAATGGCTACCTCCGGACACATTTACGGTGGTACCTACCCCCTGTCCGACTGACTAGACAATGCTAATCCACTTCGACCCAGCATCCCTTCACTGCTGCTCATCTGTACTGTTTTCATGCCTACAACACAAGACGAAAGATCGGGCAACTTGAGGAGCGAAACACAGAAAGGCATCACAGACCTAGCACATAAATACAACCAACATGACACTAAGCCATATATCTGTATGGGAGGGAGACTTTGACGCTAGATGGTACCAAATTGACGGAAACCCTCATAATCACAACTGAACCCACACTGAGCAATATAGGTGATGGCCGAGCCGGGCAGACTTTGTGCCTGTGGACGAAATCTTGTGCCCCGACCCGACAATCTATAGAAATGTATTCTTTGAGACAAGAAGCAGTTATGTCCCACATTCACTGGACTGCGCCAATACTCGCTTCAAATCCGATGTAGGTAGACGAACTCTGAAAAGCGGAATTGACGCCTGGCTGACCCCAACCAATCAACATTGTCAAGGTTCTTTTCTCAATCACGCTTTAGTACTCCAGATTCATCACACGATTCAAACCACCACCCGATCACATGCACAATCGTATCACCCACCAGATTGACACTTTTGACTCCAGACCCCCCCGAGACTCATAACTCGACCCCGCTTGATATATCCGATCTTTGCCAACAATGACCTCAATATATCACACAACACAGGCTTCAGCATATACACATACGTATTGAAATCCACACAGCGCCTGGTAGAGTGGCTAAAAATTCACTTGCACGTTGAAACGGGCTGAAACCTGGTGGCCTTGCGTATGGACGCTTTTCTTACCAAAGCAACAGATTGAGTCATGGAATTGACAGGGAAACAAGTCGCACTTTTGGAGAACCTCCCAATGAAGCATCACAGGCAGGTGCAGGACGGACACATGATAGCATTAGTTGACAAAGCAGCCAGACGGTGCAAGGAAGTGCTCAAACAAATCAGGAACCTGAATGCGAGCCTGCAACATCTTTGGTCCACCCATACGCGTATACTTCAACATCTACACCTCAAAATCAAGCCACGTCCAATACAACAGCCAAACATGGAATGTCTCCACACATAGAGCGTAGCGGTCAGCCACAACTCAATCATATGGAGGAGATGGTTGCTAGAATGCACAAACTAGCGAGGTAAAACAACAACATTTTAAGCGCTTTTACGCCAAACGCGATTTCAAGAAAGCCAAACAACACGAGTCCTAGTTGGTTCAAACAATTCGCCACCACCCCAAATCCACATACAAGAAATGATTAATAACTGCGAACTATACCCAATTCCTTCAAGAATAAACACACGACGGGATACAGGAACACAATCCAACCCAGCCCGTTGCCGGAGGGAATTGGAGCCCCGCCGCAAGGTGATGACGTTCCAGAGAATCAAAGAGAATGAACTGCATGATATTGCCTGGTCTCGCACTACTTACCATACTGGACAATGTGAAGCCTAGACTCACCCAGTCGACACACACAACAACCTGTGCCCAACTCAAATTGAAGTCAATGCGCCGGACCGTCACCTCGACCTACGGCACCTTCTCTACACACGTCCCATGAATTCAAATAATCATCGTTTCCTCCCAGAGAGAGAAGCTGCAGGCTTGGACAATAGCCCAAACGAGATATTTGATGGATGTCGATTAACTTCCATCGAATGATATACAGCGTGTTCCAACCTATGCTCAAACAGCGTATCACACCTGATGCATGGAAACGCACAATGACGATCCTCGTACGCCAGAGAGATGACCCCAATGTTATCGTTAACTACAGACTTATTGGCCTTTTGCCGACAGTATACAAGCTCTGCACTAGAACAGTAGTGAGGCTGATCACGGATATGTTGAGTCTAGGAATCTTGAAAGTCCCCAACAAGAAGGCTGGCATAAGGGTACGATCAATCTTTGCACACTGGACGTGGCGACAGAAAAACCGAATTAGTCCCAAACGGACATCCACATTCACTACGTTGACCTCAGGCATGCGCTTGGCTCCATCGGCTGTGCCCAAGCGCGTAGAACCATGCTACGCCTTAGGTATCCCAGATATGCTGTGGACGCTGTGGAGAATTCATACACGGACGCGTCCATAGTGGTCAAAACACCCTGGGCAATACGAATACCACACACATTAAGGGGAGAAGCACGGTCCGTGGAGACGCACTCAGCCCGGTCCTTCTTTTCCTGACTGTCCAGCAACACATCCAGTGGCTTACTGCAGGCATCAATGATATAATGGTGCAACCCTCTTCACATGGAGGGTTGGTTCGGGGTGAATTACTTCAATCCCAGCCGCAGGCACCACCCTCACCTTTGGTATGGTAGGGCCTGTCCCTGCTAGAGGCGGGAATTGCCGAGGCAGTACCTACTCTTTGCCTGACCTGCCCAGCACTTATCGTTCCAGGCGCATTCTACCATGTTATTCACCTGTGCCTGGCCCCTTATAGCATTCCCCATCAGTCTTGAGGCCTGTCGGCCCTTCACCTCTAGGATCGGAATACTTTACGTCATCGCCCTGTTGTCTTCCACTCTCACACCAAATATTCGTGCTTTCCTCCTTGCCCTTTCCTCCTTGCTGTACTGCACCGCAATCATCTTCTGGATATACTTAATGGCAACCTTGTGGAGATTGTTATTCAGCTGCTGGTATTCGCTCCTCGGGGTGCCCACTTCCTCAAGCGCCTCTGTACTATTCGTTGGTGCGCATCCACGCATCCCTATGGCCATAACTGCCAGGATCGGTTGTACCTGCCATCCTGCTACCCGTAGTCTACACTTCGCAGTGCCTTTGGTTTTCGTGATATGTCTCCTATAGTTAGGCAGTTCCCATTCTGTTTACTCCGATGATACCTTGTCTGATGGATAGCGAAGATGTGTGTCAAGTTCGCTAGAGTGAAAGCGGACATGTCTTGCTGTTCTTGAGTACTTGGCTTGTTCGTGAGTACATGTTTACGTACAATGGCCTCTCTCAGCCTAAAGTCACTAGCAAACGTGAGGTCCGTGAAATTGACAATAACTTTCGGATCCCCCTAAGAGCATCTAGGTCTTCCTTGTCCCGTGGCCTTGCAGCTTCTTTCGCCCAATTTTGCAACCAGGATACATTCTGGGTCAAGTCTATGGTGTAGCGTCTCTTCATTTTGGTTGGATGGGCCTATTTTCCAAGAGGAGGGTACCGAAACAGTACGCAGCTTGCGTTGTGTGTCGTGGGAGCCATTGTGTTGTCCAAAGCTGTAGTGCGCTAGGGAGTCAGCGTATGCCCCTTTGTCCATATATCACTGTAACACCTGCATGGCCTATTGGTGTCTGCTGATACGTAAGTCGGAAACTTGTTGGTGCTCACATCCTCCAAGCCAATGGTACCATGTGTCTTTGTGTCGTTGATCAGAGTGGTGCAGACATACGGGGTAGTACTGGTTGGGGACATTTGGTCTGTTCTGAGCATGTTTCGTGGCCAGGAACGGTGTTGGGTCATACTGTCTTGTTCTGAGAGCATGTTGAAATGTACCGTCCTCCACATCTCCTTGTCCCCACCAGAAGTGGTTCGAGGATGTTAAAACGATCCCCGTAAAGACAACATACTGAAGATCTTGGAACGGTACCTGTTGGTTTGGAGCATTTGAACATTCGCAGGTGCTCTCAGGGTTGTCCATGTGCCATCTATGATTTTTGTGATGTTGTCTGGGAGCTTAATGGTGCATTCATGCGTTGTGCTGTCAACATCGTATGGAAGACACAGCTTCCCCTCGGAGTTATCTTTTCCAGTACACGCTTTGTCCATTTCGTCCGCCAGCTCATTTCCTTTATCTCATATGTGGGCTTTAACTTTGTACACGTGGGTGAGAGCTGATCTGCTAACCAATGCACGTGCTAGGCAGCTAAGCATGTCACTATGCTTCCAATCCGTTTCCATGGAGAATGGATCTACCTGTTGATCACATGTGGGGAGGTCAAGCTACCTGTGAATAGATTTATGGGAGTAGATCTCGGTATGTTTCTCGAGGCAGCCGTGCTTGCTGCGAACTCTGCTCTGAGAAGAATTTGTCTTTTTTGCACCTCGGCGAGCGTGCTGGAGTCAGTGTCTTCCTTGCAGTACGCAGTCCCCAATCTTTCATCAAGTCATCACAACCCATCTGTAAAACCTTGGTTACCCGTTGGGTTAGCTGGGTTCAGCGGGTCTAGAGGAAGAGCAATATCTGGGATAGAGCATGAATGTATCGGACCTGTTACCAATGCTTGTGGCGTAGTTTTGAAGAGAGCACAGTATCTATTGTGTATGTTCAGGATATCATCAAATATTGGGTCATGTCGGTCATCTACCTGCGCGCCAACCATTTGAGCTCCCGTGAGTGAGCATTGTGAACACTGGTAAGTTGCTGCAATATCGCTCATACCCTTCCGCAGTAAACATTTCTATATTGTGCACTCTCCATTTGGCAATTCCTGATGTATGTTGGCTCTGCCAGTTGTTAGGGGATAAGAAGGAGAAGGTATGCGTTTTGAACGTTGCGAAACACGTTGTGCAGAGTTTACAATTGGGATGAGCCAGCAAACGCATGTGTTTCTAATTCTTCCATCTTGGGAAGGTTCCTAT
Source organism: Pyramimonas parkeae (assembly GCA_018697155.1). Taxonomy (NCBI): domain Eukaryota; kingdom Viridiplantae; phylum Chlorophyta; class Pyramimonadophyceae; order Pyramimonadales; family Pyramimonadaceae; genus Pyramimonas; species Pyramimonas parkeae. Next base: position 3,343 of record NHOP01001243.1, on the reverse strand, counting down.
GGCGCAGAACGGACAAACACTCATCAAGGATGAGATAGCCCAGCCGAGTGCTTGATGTACCCTTTGAGGTGTGTACTCCGGGTTCACGTATACACAACCACTGAATTTGGATCAGTTCGCGTCGTGGGTAGCTCGAATGAGACAGTCTTTCTCGTGTGCTGAGTGGCACAAATTTAGTTCTAGGTCGCAATTGTGAGAGGGGGCGAACAGTTTCATATATATTCTAAAGCATATACGGATAGCTGTGAGGATTTCAGGTCTATTCGCCCAGTGATTCTGTATGTCCACTGTCTCGCCCATGTCCACTGTGACTCCAGGCTTGAATCTTCCTAGCAGGAGAGTGATCTCTTGTGCTAGGAAACGCCGAGAACGGAATGGGAGTTTTTATATGGCGAGCGCATGTCGATAGCATACAGGGAAAGGAGCGTACGGTGAGTTATTCTGCAGCCCACCGCCAGATTTACGGTGCTCTGAGACTTTGGGGTTTTTTAGCTAGAAGCAGGGGGCTGTAGGACTAGCACCCATGATCCTGTGGGAGCAAGGTCTGGAGGTTGACTTCGTCACGATGCACCCCAAAGGGGTTGACTCCACCGGATCCTCTTTGGCCATCTGTTCTCTCTGAGCGCTTGTCTGACAGTATCATCCAACTGGATCAGTGGAGTCGGCGCCGAGGCGGGGACAAGTGTGACTGGGAGCGCCTGAGGAGCATCATTGACCAGGTTGTTCTTCGTCACTTTAGTATGATTCTGAAGGGTATAGAAGTATGCATGGGGGTTGGCCTTGAGTTTTGCTTGGGTTTATGCAGAGTGTGGGAAACAGATCCACTACCTTCCCATCCACATAGACTGGGGCGTGTACCTGTCTACTCACTATGGGTTTGTGGGGTGATTAAGCTTAGTTGGTATTTTGGTTTCTCTGAGCTTGTTCATGTATGGACAAAAGTATCGTCCAGGTCTTTGTTGTACTGGTCACCTGTTGTGGGATCTTTGAAATTGTTTCTTGGATCCCATGTTTCTCCTGTGGGAGTACATGGAGGGTCAGGGTGCTCCTAGCAGACCAGGTACATTCTTTTTTCGTTTTCCATACGACGTCTAGTTTGCGATCTTTCATCTGCTTGTAGTAGTATATCTGGTCTGTGAGAAGTTGCGAGCCTTGGGGGAGGTTTCGTGCGGTACCGTGTGACTGTCGTGATGCTGTGTCTACCGGCGATATGCATCTTCTCTTTCAGGAACGATCCTCAAACGCTTCCAACGTGTCTTTCAAGGTCCAGATCTTCCGTAAAATCCTTCTGTGAGCGGGGAAGAGGTCTGAAGGGAGCCTGCATATTGGGTCGCTTGAATGCATGGGCGCTTTGGTGTGGTCAGTGGGTTGGCAACCAATTTGTTGTGCCACTTCGTTGATGGAACGGAAAAATCTGGTGACAAGTTGTGTTGGCAGGTGCAGATGAAGAAGAGTCATTGCTGATAATATGCGTTTACAATTTGTGTCTGTAATCTGTTGCATCGTATCAACACCCAGTTTGCGGGTTGGGCGAAGGAGGCCGGGGCAAGTGTGGGAACATGCCTATGCTGCCTTCCACAATATTCAAGGGAGGGAGCAGTCGGTTCCCCTTTTTGTCCTTAATAACAACACCAACCTTGGAAAGGAGGCACAGCATTTTTAGCGTGGGTGGGGTATTTGGGCTGTGAATGTCAACTGCATTCTAGTACCCCGAAGCGTCGTGGGACCAGCAGTGAAGGAGGCCTCTGGAAGATATCTGAAGCGGTGTTCAGTTTGGTCTCCATAGAGTAAAGTAGCGTAGACAAATAAGTTAGATGTGCCGGGTCCACGCTTAATCCATATTCACCTTTAGGGGAGGTTGTCATGATGTGCGATGCTTATTGGAGAGGTCACGCGCACGTTTAGTCACCTTGAAGATAATTGAAATATTTCGGTTCATGTACCCAATAGAGCACAGGGCCGTGTGCATGGTGTAACGCAGAATTTGACAAAGGGCTTGCTCAATCATTCTGAGTTTAAGGCCCGTGCAACAGTTGATACTGAATAACGATGTCGGACCAAACAGTCAGTTAGCATTCCTTAGGGACCTGGCGATAGGTTCTCGATCAGCAACACATACGATGGTGCAAGCACGAACATAATCAGTGTTCTTACAATGTTCAGGTTCAGAGGCAAACATGGATCACACGACGAGAACAAGCAACCTGTAAGCAGCCTTGTGCATAAATAGAAGCTTAGCACCGTCAAATACGCACTGCATTCACCTGGCAGAACAGCCCCACTCTTCATCCGACGCCCCCCCTACACGTACTTAGGGTAGGTTACAACGCTAGCCCAAACACATAATTTGATCTAGCCAACACCAAGATATGGGACATGGGTTGCCAGGTTGAGGGCTCGGAAGCAACACCTAGCTTGAAACTCCGAATGAATGAATAGGTACTGCGTCCAGCCCTTAGAAATCCTATGCCTACAGCCCCCTTCTTCTACACTGACGTCAACAAACTGAATTCTATACTATTCAAAGCGTCAACATGATCGTGCGGGAAAGCGTCCCACGTTATGACAACTACTTTGAAGAATGAACTTGGCATAGGAATGGACCTCATGCACCTCACATACATAGCCAAACTACTGAAGTCATGCGAGGGAGCCTTGACGAACAAATGATGTCTCCAAACTCACCAAAGGCCTCCTCCACACCCACTGGAAGCATGAGGCTGCGGGTAGCTAGACAACAGTTAACTTACACCGTAGGAGAAGCGCCCATGGCTGGGCAGGGGGAACGCAAATTCCCCCTGCTGTTCACATGGGAATTACGGTTCTTTGCTGACAGGGAGACCCACTCCCCGCTTAGCCAACTCCGACCGAAGATGAGCTGACAATCTTGGCTGGCATATCTTGGCTTGGCTCCCACACGTGCTCCTACAGAACATACACAAACTGAGAATCAACTGATTGTCACAGATGACGAATACACAAAACATGCATATGTTGACAGCGCGTGAAATTCCGACAAGACAAAGAACATTTAAAACTTCGGCAGATGTAGGAAAGCCATAAAGCTCCCTCAAAGCTGTTACGTACAGCATTGGATATGCACATATGGAGCAAGAACAAGGACCGTGCACAAACACTAGCGACAGCATGTTCAACAACCACCAACAACGCTTGCCGACTGAACAAAGCACACAGCAAAGGACTTCTGCTCGGTGGGAGCCGCAACAAATGACACCATTGCGTTGACAGGAATGAACGATAATCAACGATATGGACGCACACACACAAAAGGGCGCAAGTTGGTAATCGATGGTGGGTGATGCACACACATGTACCTGATATG
>NHOP01001242.1:0-11372 GCA_018697155.1 Pyramimonas parkeae | reverse complement strand
GCTAGGGTATAAAATGTGTTTGCTATTAAGGAACTGGCTTTCATGGAGTCACCCGTCTAGCCGATGACGTACTATTTACGCGATAGACAACACTTAGATATATGGCAATGCTGTGGCCGTGAACGTCATGATAACAAAACACAATACCAATAAGCCAGCGCCTGACGAGATGTGTTAGACATTACAACCTATCCAGCCGCCAATCTACTTAAACGGGTCTGATTTGCACGTAATACATGTGAGCATACCGAACATTGATCTCCTAGGGCCACGACGAACTATTGCTTTGAAAAAATAATTGTGAACCCCCCGCATATGGTGGGTTGGTTCGGAGTTTCTGGACCGCTGACGTGGGCTATCGCTATAATATACACAAAACGTGATATTTTGATATGAATTCCCGATATCTTGTGCGTGTATCGAAGTGTGAATCTTGATATATTGATCTTAAAGGAATCATCCTATGTATTCTTATGTTTTCCGCTGGAAGTTTTTCTTGTTTGTTTTTGGAAACGCACTTTTTTTTTGGGGGGGGGGGGAGTTGAACTTAGATCTGATGATCCAGGACTCTGGAGCAGACCTGCTCGGGCACAACTGTAAACGAATCCTCAAATGTGCTCCAAAACGCAATGCTAAAGGGCCGACAACCGACCACTTATGATATGGACTAGGAGTAAGTTTCAGATGCATTTTCACGGGTCCGTAGACTGTCAATGGAGAAAGCAAGATATGTATCCCTTGGACCAGGCAATCTGTGTGTTGAACAAAACATGAATTTCGAAGGTCATCCTATGCTACTTTGAAACTTGGCATTCAATTCAATAGACTCCCTGCCCTTTTTGTACGGGCTATGTCTCCATACACAGAAGGGCGGGCTGTAACTTTCCAAATCCACTTCAAGTGTACGCTCTATGCATCCCATGTGGTGATTCTGATTAACAGTATTGCAACAGCAGTATCAAGGCACGTTTGCGGTTTTTGGAGTGTATGTCTCCACAGCTTATTGGTTGATTGAGATCGCCGTAACCTGAGTACTCAGTGGGTCTTTGCATTAACAAAGTGCAACTTCACAATACTGAACATTCACTTTTTAGTATCGATTAATTGGTGGGAAGGGCATCACTGTTGATGACAGCACATACGGTCAATGTCGTCCTCGAACTCAGGACTCTTGGAAACCCATGCTTTTTCACTATGCTGAGCATGACAGCACTGTAATACCAGTGCATTCAAGAAATTGAAAAGTGATTTCAGTGCACATCGAACACCCACGGCATTGCTGAACAGAGGGTAACAGGGATCTTATGCTCATCCTCTGCTCATGAGCACAGCAGAACGCCTTCAATCACCAACACATGTTCGTCATTAATCCAACGATAAAGGCCATTATCATTGACACAACCGAGCGATATGAACTTGCAGCTGAAGTCTGAACAACATATAAACCCAAACCACAAGGTTAGTTCTTCGTGCAAGGACTTATGTATGTCGAATTCTTGGATGCGTGACGCTGATGTGATATCCTCCAACTTGAAATCCTGGTTCCATGCAGTTAAAATTCATGTATGCCAACAGGTTGGACTGCAACAGTAGCGTTCATGTCGCAATACTCCAATTTCGATACGTGCGGCAGCTATCCACTGGCAAAACAACTCAATCTATATTCATCCTATTCCAACAAGAGGATAACAGAAAATACACTTGAAATATATACGTCCTTGCAGTGTTTGGTCGTTTTATACTTCGTTTGAAATGTCCGTTGGAACATGAAACTGCAACGCATGAGTGCAGCAATCGGAACAGTTGCTACAATCCTGAAACGACGCGTGAACTCGGTCAAATATTGAGTGGAAGCCTAGCTTAATTCATCTCCTTTGATCTTGACAAGATCAAAGGAGATGTATTGAGCTTGGTTGCATTGAAGATGACATTTACACAAAACGATGTTTTGGGGGCATACATCTCGCTGGAACTCCATGCACATGTAATTGCACTCGCGATACCAGCCTTGATTCATGATTCCGCCCGCAGCAGTAGCATTTTCTGCATATGCCCATTTACAAATCAAACGAGAGATCCAAATGTCCAGGAACAGTGCTTGAGTATGAATCCTTGATGTCTATTGTCCGACGTACATAATCAAGTTATCTCAAAGAGGTCTTCTTGTCATTGGACCATGTTTCCTGATCGAAACAAGGGCAATCGCGGGAAATATGGTGTTTGTTGACTGACTTTGCCCATAAACTTTGAACTTTCTTCGTCACCAATGCACAAGAATGTGCAATGACTTCAAACAGGTGTGATATCTTGCCTTACAAATACAACAGCAACAAAATGTCCCGGTCATCCAGTGACTGGGTTGAATGATTTCATCACGAACACACTTCAAGCAGTCGCAGATGTGCTCCACAAGGACAGGATCAGGTAGAACAGTCACTTACTAGTACACCAAGGCTCCCAGCACTCCGAGTCTCGCAGGCTCACGCAATCGAAATCAAGGTTGGGATTGACATTCTCCAAGAAACCAACCAATAAGACACACTCGATTCAGTCTCAATTTGAAACGTGTTGCGCAAGCTGACTTGTTCTCAAATACAATGGCAACATCAAAGTGTAATCGCAAGTCACACTTCAAGGCTATGACAACACGGACAAGAATCAAAATATAGGTGGGGGTCCATAGACATTGGCTGAAATTGATTGTAGTGACATGTCAAAGGGAAGGCCCTTTAGCACTCCATGAGCATTTTGACAAGTAATCCATCAAGAGAATCCTCTGTGAAGGCAACACAGAGGAATCCGAAGAGGCAAGAAATAAGCCTTGCCCTCTTGCCTCTGGTTCCAGATTCATTGAACTCGTGTGCATCAAATAAGCAGCAGCTTGTGTGCCAAAGATTGAAACCTTTGTTCATGTCAAGCCATGAATCCATAAGAAAACCTGCTTTTGATTTAGACCACCATCATCGTTTTAAAATGCCACTATCATTTATACGAAATGGGACCATGTCAAGGCAGTGATCGCAGCACATGTGAAGTGAATTCGCTTTATTGAAAATTTATGCTCAGGAAGGTGGGGAATACCTCACTCTTGGCAACCTTGCACTGCTCAAAGAATTCACCAAAACAATCTGTGCTGATATCTTCGCAAACCTGCCGTCAGCATCGGTGACAACAGATCAGAGCACACTAAAATTCAACATGTCCTCTGAAACTGACAATTGTACCTCCAGGAACTTTTGGATTCACTCCTCAAAATGCCGCGTCGCGAAATAGGATCATTAGTACCGTGGTTGTGCTTGAAAGAAAAACTCTTGTTTACATTAGATCACTTTGGGAATTTTGGAAAGGTCGCCCTTGTTCATCAGATGTCAAAGCACAAAATAGTGCATATTTGGTGGACCATATGTTGTGCTGAGATTTCACTTTTGGATGCTTTGTGTGCACCTAAGACTCGACAACATGCTGACAGAGTTTCTGCAGCACAGCTTGTGAGGCGATCGTACCGGTCTGTGTGAAAAATAAATTTACAAAATCGCACGCAAGCCAGGCCCTTGCTAAATCAGAACTATTGTCGATCATGGAAAAAGTCTACTACAGCATGTGCATCCAAAACTCAAAGCTTATTCCTCCAATGGCGAGTTCTCTGATGGAAAAGAAACCCATTAAATGCAATGACACCTTTGGAAGTGAGATTCCCAGACATTCCATGCATTGTGGGAACATGAACATCTGTCACAACAACCACCTGCTCAAGCTCATTTTTTTAAATCCAAAGCTTCCATAGAATTTTCCAAAAAAGTCATTTGTTGGCAAATGAACTGTGCACCAAAGTTGGTAGATACTTCGGAATACTTGCAAGGAAAACTGTTTACGCACCTTCACACAATCTTCAATGTCTGCCATGCCTTTTTTGTTCTTGGAATTTGTTCTACATCCTGGCATGTTGCGCATACAAGTGAACTGCACATGAAACCACACCAGAGCATCCAATGTATATCCGGTAAGTAAGCATTTGATAAAGTGGAGGAAATATCCTTTCACCCTCCGCAAATATCTTTCACGTAGGCAATGTTTGCGGTGGTGTGCCGAAATCCACAAGACTGCTGTGCTAGAGACATGTAAACAGTCCGCAGAACACGTTGAAGATTTGTTTTTGTTGGGTTTGAACTTGCATAAATATGTATGGGATGCACTGCTGAGAAGGTTGCACAATGTTGCACAATGTGCAAGCAAGTTGCAAACCGTGCACACTGACATCAGACGTGAACGCGGAACCAATGTCTCCCTACGGATTATGCTCTAGATAACACTGGAACACAAGTGCATTTGTTTTGTCACCTGCTAGACATTGAAAGCAGCTTTGGGAGTTGTAACATTTTCGCAGTGGTAGTGGCACGTAGTGGTATGGCAATCTGGCACAGCTCGTGGATCAAGAACTCTCTTAAAGTAAAGGAGAATCAAACGAAACAACATATATATTCAAAAAAGATCAACAGTAAAAAAAATCACCATCGAAACATACAAGATGCTTGGGTCCAAACACGACGGCTGATTGCAATCACCATTTGGGGAAAACCGTGTTTCACAGGGCGGATATGCACAAACACACAAGTCCTCTTAACTCAAAAGGCACCATGCGTGTGGGAATTCATTGAGCGCGTAGTCCTTGCCAAGTCAAGGGTATCATCATTTGCTAAAAGCATCTCTTGGGCAAAGCATTCTGAATTTGTGCCTTCAATTCAAAATCTATGCACATTCTTGCTTGCCTGGTGTACAACTTGGAAGCTGTTCATGGCATTTCCAACACCAAGAGCAAAATGTTATCCATGTGTGCATGCGAATGTACGCAAGCCTTCACACGATGCCCCCATGTTTCCCAGAAGTTGATCGAGGTTCATATCATTTTTGAGGTAACTGTACCATGAAAATGACGAAATGGATACGCGCGCTACATGCACAAGACGTCTGACCTCCCAAAACACATGAGCTAGGGGCAAATGGAGTCCGAAAACATCTCAATTCCTATGAAGCATGTCTTGGCATACTTCCTTCAATGAAACTTGCAAAGCACAATATCCCAGGGCAAGGAATACTCTGCAGCACAAACTCGAACTACATGTACAAGATTTGTTGTTGTAACATGAGCATGTCGACATCAAAACCCGCATGGAAAACGCCAGGTCCTCTCGGCAGTCTCCCATATACGATGTTCAACTTGTCAGAAACTACGTGAATTTTCGCTTGGGAAAACCCACATGGGCATCACATGCTCCAGCGTTTAAGCCAAAAATAGAAATTGGCCAGACGCATTACCCATTCTTGCTGTGCCTTGGATTGTTTGTAGAATGAGGCAATCAATGACATGCTTTATGGGACCTGTATTGGATTGCGAGACTCATCAGCCCGAGGATGCATTACGAGCAACAGATAGTTGGGCGAAAAGTTGACATGACCACTAAATCATATAGTGTTTTCAAGATTGGTAATTCAAGATTGTCAATTCAAGATCCTACTACATGATCTTCGGTGAACTTTGGTGGACTTTCAGATCGGCATAGTGCACATGAGCACTTGGTAAAATCTGCGAGAACACTCTCCATGGAGTTCGCGTGATGGAATTTTCCCGGGAACCCATGGAGCCATGGTTTTAAAGCTTGAAATTCATTCTCCAGCACCTACATGATCTGTTTGTGGCGTCGCTGGGGAAAAAGTGAACAAGTTCAAAGTAATACACAATGATGAAGAACCAACATGCAGCGTGATGTACAGCATTACACCATGTTCTTGGTCAAGAACAACCCCAACATGGCAAGGGCAAGATTCTTAGGATGACCTCCGATGAGCTACATTCATCTATATGATAGCCATGATAATGATATTATGCATGAAGATGTATCCATGCATAACATCGTTTTGCAGCTGTATGTAGCTGTATGTATACATATACATACAGCTACATACCGCTATATGCACGCAAAAGGAGTTACACAACGATTGTATATTCCCGGCACACTGGCACTACCAATGTATCTGCATTGTTCCTACTTGATAAGCAGCATGCAAAGCTGTTGCAACAGATAAACGTAACCTGCAAATCTCATTCGTTCAAAACAAGACTGTTTTTCGATGAATTATCCTTCGGTTCAGATGATGTACACGCAATCACCGACACCGGAATATGCTGTAATTTCAGGTGCATCAGCTACTTGGGCCTGACTTCCTTACCAGAAACTTGCAAATTGATGTAATACTGTATGAGGACGGCCTGTGGTGATAGGAAGCTGTCGGGTGTTAAAAGGAATAAATTTGATCTTCGAATAAGACCATCCTAGGTAGGTATGATAGAAGAGCGTCCGCTTGTTTTCCATGTGCCGAAAGCAAAACCTGACATGGGAAGGTATCGTCTCGGCCAATGATGTATGCATGGACATGCTGGCTCAGAGGGTCGTCTTCGATTTGCAAGTGGTTGTACCTATCCTCTTGTCACACAAACTTGTGAACCACCAGCTTTTATGGTGGTTGTTTAGGCGGTTGGTATGATCACTGGCTTATCGAATATGACCCGCCAGCCAGCATGGCCTTTGCTGATCTGAAAATTATCGGCCGAGGCAGAAACTACCCATGTTGGGGCTCGAACTTGGGATCAACCGCGTAGTCTTGAGTCGTCGCCCTACCTACCAGGCCATCCGACATGATCTTGGTCACAATGATATGTACTGTCTCAGTCGATGATTTATTTGAGGCCATGCCGGCATGGCCGGTCATCTACGATAAGCCAGTGATTTTTACCTATCGCCTTAGCAATCACCACAACAGGCACGGCCTCAGCCGATGATGTATCCATGGACATGCTGGTTTGGCAATTCATCTTTGATTGCTGAGTGATCGATCGTACCCATCGCCTGGATCACCAGGACTATGTTTTCAACGTCTACTGTACAACACAAAAATGTACAACCTGTGCAATAAAACTGGTTGTTCGGAGCATCTCTAGACAGCTGGAATGCAAAGCTTGCACACGATGCGCAAGGTTTTTCAGCGCAAGCAAAGGCCAGACTCTCCTGCAAATTTACTCGAAGCGCCTGTGCGTGCTTTGAACCTGTTCTCAAATAGGGCGGTCCCGATCTTGCAGTGCGCCCAACTACAACTTCTCTGGCCACACACCTTTTCGTAGGGTTCCTGGCAGCTGACAATGATATTGTACAGCGTTTCGGGCAGCAGGCTGTCCGAAGTAGTGTTCCCAGCTTGCAGCAAATGGCGAGTAGCGGCTGTAGGGGAATCTGTTGCACCTGTAAGCAGCGTTCTCCACCGTCCCACCCCCAAGAAACGTGAGCCAATTGCATCTTGCAGTGCGCAGGCTATCTCAGCAACCCATATTGAAGAGGCATCCTCAGGTGTTGTTTGTTGAGGCAGCTCAGACATCACAACACGCAACATAAATCTATCCTCGATGCAAATCTTTAAGCATAGCGGAGTTGTTTGGATCATCGGAGGCAATGGTGGGCGAGGCGCATCGCTAACTGAGATGCAGTTGTGTTGGATGTAATGGCAGCAGCAGCAGGGGGCTCTGTGGGCGAGGAGGTGGATGCATGTACCGGTGACTGTGGGGCGAGAACAGGAAAAAATGGGTGAGAATTCATGAGAGTACCGAGTGAGCACTAGAGCAACGGGAAGGTAGATGTGAATCTGTTCACGCATGGGCAGAAGTATCCGCAAGAAAATTCGAACCGCCCTCGCTCTCACAGCAAACAAGATGATGTTTTTGACTATCATTGGATCGGGGCTTTATTTAAGGGGAATCCTGTATACATGGTGGAATGAACACTTGTGGGCGGGGCAGTGGATGCAATGGCAACAGCATGGGGAGTCTTGGTTGAGGCATGGGATGTACCAGCAGCAGTGGCAGGCTCTGTGGGTGAGGAGGTGTTGTGCCTTGTGATCTTAAACATGAAGGTGTCCAGCTGGCGGTTGAACCATCGGCGGTCCGAGTCCACACCTTCAAAAACACGATGCAAAAATAATGCAAGGATTGTTGCCACAGCGGGAAAAGACAGGACGCAGAAGAACACAAGGAAAAGAAATGTTGGGAATGTCGGGGCTAGCCGCCCCAAGAACTCGAAACACGCTACACAGATCTTCGGGTTGATCTTTCGCAGCTGCGAGAGGTCATGAGCTCAAGAGCACGGCTTGACGAGTGTGCATTTGTGTGGGTCCAAGGTGCCCACAAATAAACAATTGTTTGTTGTTGTGTTTATCCATGGGTGTTGGATGTGCGCATGAAAGTAAGCCCCCATTTGGGCATCGTGTGCGTCGCATGGCCGACGCAAGCATTTGTTTTTCCAGGGGCTCTGCGCTCTCGTTTTGTCATGCAAGTGGAGTTTGACCATGCAAATCTGAGGAGTTCAGTCTCGTGAACCTAACATTGATTTTTCAACAAAGCACCGATTTGCGATGTTTGTGTGTTTGGCTCACAATGGTGAAGGCTAGGAAGAGGAAATCTACAGAGTGGCAGTTTCCCAGCCGAACTTGCGTTGGGCGCCCTCTCATTGAGGAACAGGCGTGCATAAGTGCAAGACTGAAGCTAATTTGGATAAACAATGAATAGTTTAAACTTGATTTCGTTGAGTTCGATGCAGTAGCGCACCAGTCTGGTACAACAGCAGGGTCTCGTCGTTGTCCTGAATGTCTTTCCAGGTCTGCAAACCGCAGCATCAGTGACCCCGAATAAAGAAATGGTTGTGCCAATAGGTCTGACAAAAACAAAGTCCCAATTCACAACAAAGTGCCCTTGATCCTGACGGACAGGGTGATAGGTGAAAGCTTGTGAGGAGCATGGAACATGGACCAATGAAACAAGTTTGTGTGCACTGTGTGAGATTGTGATTCAAGTTTCAACAGTTCAAAAACTCGCTAGCTCAATGGATTCCTGAGACACTGCTGTATACAAAACACAACCTAAACACAAGCCGCTTTGCACAATCAGAAAGCCTCTAGATCATATTTCGTCCAACATGGAAATGGCACTGAACCCACAACTCTGGTCAGCTAATCGTGTACCAAACTCATGGACAACAAACACTGCATAACCTTCTGTTCCGTCTCGACATGATGTTCATATGAAATCGGGACTTCCTCATCGGACATGGTTGTCCTTCGAAAGCAATTCCGAAACCCCTTGCTGAAACAATGGGGAACCGGAACATAATCGCAAATTGTGCTTTGTACCGTCCATGCCGCAGGCAGTATGTTTCCGTTCAGGGCACATGTGGCCGAGTCATAGTTCAGAACTGTGCGGTTCGCGCCCCACTGCCCAGCAGAGCCGCAAACCTGGTGCAAAAAATTCAAGTGGCAGAGGAGCCCCAAAGAAGTTTTGGTAGAACAAGTTATTGCAAGATCTCGGATAAACCAATCAATTGCTAAGACTCAACAGATTGCAGGATACCTGGAATTTCGATTTGTACAATTGTTTTGTGCGCTTTTCAACCTCGGCGCTGTAGGTATGATGTCGGATAATGTCAGTCATTTTGACCAGAAGCTCGTGATAGGCTAGGCATTCTTACCATCCTCACAACATAGAAATTATCTTTATACAGGAAACACTTGCCTTCAACAACATTCAATATGCGTGAGGAAAAGGCGTGAGACAGTGAAGTGTTCCTCAAAAGGTGTTCGATAGACATTTTCTGTATAAAGCATCCAAATCATCTGACAAACAAGCCGGCTCAAGTGCAGTTTTAGGTGACAAAGTGAGGGAAGTTTGCACTTCTGCTGTCGAAAGTCTTCAGTGTCTTGTGTGGTTTGAAAGGCTTGCCACAATTCGGGCAAGTTCGAATACGACCAGGTGCATTTCAAATCTTCACCTCGCCTTCCTGAAGGCACTTGCCACCGCTACAACCCAGTCCGCACGTAGTAGTAGAGCTGATTCGACAGTTGTCAACAGGACCGCTGCTCCGAAAATCGTCGTCATCATCGTCATGAGCTCTGTACGAGTATGAGCCCGAGTTTGATCGAGTCTGGGTGCTGCAATCAACCCCAGACAACCAAAGTTGCGTAGAGCCTGAAGTGTACGATGAGCAAAGTTAAGTCTTGGAACACCAAATGCAATCATCCGAACGGTAGGTCGACAAAAACAAGGCTCTGTGTTCACCGAAAACTACTGTTTTACGAGCGCGAAGAAGTTTTTTATGAAAGAAACACATTTCACGTGCATGCGTTGCGGAATGCGAACAAAAACATCACCAAGCCAGAAATTGATCTCTTGGTCGTTCACTTGTCCAGATCACCTCAAGCTTTAGTGACAGACCAAGAAAGATCGAAACGTGTCCTTGCCACTGTAAATAGTCATCATCAACTCGAGATGAAACCTGAAACAAAGGTGCGTTTCGTCTGAACTGAGCTTGAGAAAAACCAACGGTGAGCCTGAGAGTCACAGGGGGTTAACGCGCAATATCGCATTTAAGAAAAAAGCTAGCGATAAATTTGTTTTTTGTGAGTCGCTGGTACGTGATTAAATACTACCGATTTCAAAATTTGGCACCATTGCGCACGGATAAATTCATCAGAAAGTGGGAGTCGACGAGCAAAAGCAACCGTGAGCCGCTCAAGCTCCTGTCTTGGAACACATCTGTGCGTTGTACCAAGAATCCCCAGGTTTCGACGCGTAGCAACAAAAAATCTAGACTACATCTGTATGAATCAATTAAAGTTACCGCGGAATTTCGCCATAACCGACCGTTTTGTGCGTGCCGCGGTTAGTGGCTTCACAGTCAAGATATAACCATCAAGACCGCTGACAGCGTTCAACCCCTCAAAATTGTTTTCCAAATTTGAAACAAACGTGGATCATTATCGCTCGACTTTCCGAGGACAAAATCATCTATTATCGACCGTGTGCCCCTCATCCGATTTTCTCGTAGCGTGCGCACCATTCGCAATAAACGCTACGACTACCATCGCATTTAAACCCCTCATCGCTCCGGGAGCGACACGTTACTGCAGAGGTGGTTTGAGCGACCGTCAATACCAAAAGTGCGAACAACACCACACGCAAAGCTTGATGCACCATGTTGGCAAGACGTGTGCTCTGGTCGGGTGTTCGCACGGGTTGGATGCCAAGTCCTAAAACATTCTCCCATTCGAGACTATGCTCTGAACTCGAAATTTGGGACCAGGTACGGGGCAGCACGATTAGCCAATTCACCAATCGGGTTGAATTGATTATACGCCATGCTGGCTGGCGGGTCATCTTCGATTAGCGAGTGATCATACCAACCGCCTAAAACAATCACCATGAATACTGGTGGTTCCAAAGTTATTATTATTATTATTATTATTATTATTATTATTATTATTATTATTATTATTATTATTAT
>NHOP01001241.1:0-11374 GCA_018697155.1 Pyramimonas parkeae | reverse complement strand
TCTCTGTTAGCAGGACATGTCCGGTGGCCCGGTTGGAAGGGCGCCGGTGTGGTACGAGGCTTGCCCAAGTTCAAGTCCCGGCATGGGTAGGTACCGCCTGGTCAACTATGCAATAAGGGCTATGATGGCGGCGGGCCGAACTCGATGAGCTAGTGCTGTCAAAGACAAATGCCTCGATATGTGGCTGTGCACAAGTGATTGAGATGCTGCGGGGCTCTCTCTGAACGCCCGATAGTTTGGTTTGGGCACGCTTGTTTCTCCGGCACATCACTAGTGCAGGCTCCCGTGCAGCCTTGTTTCATGCAGCCTAGTTTCTCCGGCACGTCACTAGTGCAGGCTCCCGTGCCGTAGCTGTACTGTATATGGCGAATGCAGCACTATCTCGTCATCGATAGTGCTGTCAAGATGCGGGAACTAGGGCCTGGAGCTGGGGCTGGGGGGCTGGGGCTGGGGAGGCAGGCGTAAGAGAGTAGACACTCTGCGGAGAGCGATTCACGCGCTGGACGCGCAACAAGCACTCATCTTCATGAACTTCAACAGGAGGCTGGAGGACACAGCAGGCACGCACCCAGCCTCGGAACATAGGCCGAATGAAGTGAAACAAGTGTATGGATTCAACCACGGCAACATAGCCATTGACTGCACAACGGTAAACAAGGACAGAAAGTGAAGAAAGCGCATGGGCAGGAATGAGGGAGTGAATGGAAGATAACCAATCTGGGGTCGTAGAATAGTGCGGGCGCAAAACATGTGCTTGAGGTGCCGAACAGTGTACAACTCAACACGCAACAGTCTCCTTTCCTTGGCTTAGCCTTGTTCTTTGATTTGCCTTTGGATTCCATGCACAGTGTGCCATTTTGTGTGACGGGCCTTGGAAGAAGTGAGGATGACCTCACCGCAAAACAAGAACAAATCATCTCCTAATATGTGCTCACTTGAATGAATAATCAGGTTATGGGAGCAGATTCAATGTCGCGCCAGATTGTTCGTGGCAGTATTGCTCCATGCAACTTTAGTTTGTTTTTGTGATTTTTTTGGGTGATGCGCGCAGTGGAATCTTAGGAGATTTTCTGTCACGCCCACCGCAATGGTCTGCTGATGTTTGCGCATTCATAAAAGTCATACTCGGCGTGGGCACTGAATTGCAGTTGGTCAGCTCTGCTTTAGCTCCGCTTTTGGACATGTCTGTGCAATTTGTTTTTGCATTTTCGCCTTGCGTATCCAAGCCAGTAAACTTGCAGCCTCTGATTGAAAAACTATCGTACCGTGGACCCTTGAACAGTAAGGAGACATTGCAACGTATGGATTTACAACAAAAACATACACAATCATGAGAACCATGCTCCAACACACATGCATGCAGGAATGAAACATCATGAAAGTGTATGAATGCGCCGCACTACCATATCCACTATGATTCCTTATGATCCAAGGGTACAAACACAAGCGCGCGGATGATGATGCCACATAATGTGTGTGTTTCGCGTGAATGCTGCACTGTCTGGTGTGTTGACGCGTGGAGGGGGGCTGGATCTGGGACCAGGCAAGCTAAGTGCGCGCAGCATGCAGGTGGAGTCTCTGCACGGGGGGCTGGACAAACAGGAGCGGCAGAGCGTGATGCAGGCCTTCCACTCGGGCCAGACACGCGCCATGGTGGTCAGTGACATCGCCGCCAGAGGGCTCGACTTCCCGGTACTGCTGGGTCCATAGCATGCTATGTGTGCAGTCTCATTCCAGCTGCGCGTGGATTGCCATGCTTCGAGCAAGCCCCAGATCTGTTGAGCGTACACCTTGACAGATGAGACTGGAATTTCTCTTCTATCTCTGACTTGACCAACCACAAAATCTAGATATGTAAGGAATGTCTCTCCATTTTCAGCACGAGTACGTTATGATGTTGTTTCTTGGATAAACCACAAAGTTGTACGCCTTCAAACTCCAGGGACCATGTAGGTGGCCTCTTGGGAACGGTGTCAGAGTGTGTTGTGGGGGTCCTGCGTTCATGTTGGTTGTTGCCTTGGCCAAGAATTTGCGAAAGCTGCTGACAACTTGTGTTTCCATATGATCATGCTTATTGCCAAAAAGATTCGCTATGATAAATCTTGAGTTTAAGAAGAATAGGCATCATATGCCGCACATTCACTTGAGATCTGTCTCTGGTAGCACCATTTCAAGACAGACTGACTCGCGCACATGAATAGTGTTGAGGGCTCCAACAGCCGCCTAGGTGAGGCAATGCAAGTCTTGGGAACCGATGTATCGTTACAGTTTACCCTTAACTGACATCTCCGCACCCATCGGCGAGTGTAGCTGTACTAACAGCAAGCACTCTTTGTGCAATGTGTGTTGTAGGCAGTGGTTGGGCTTTGAGGGGCTGAGCTCCGCTCCTGTGAAATGAATAAAGCGCTAGGGTTGCTTGTGTAGTGTGATTTTCAGTGAAATTTGGGCTGACTGTCCAACCCAAGGTAATGGCGTAACGTGTGCATGAGCGCCCTGAGCGTCTCCTGGGCCCTGTTTGTGTTTTTTATGCCTGGGGCACCACTACTACGGACCGCCAGGAGCTCATACGCATCTGAATGTCCTTGCCGCCTTGCTCGAGTGGCCATGATTTGAGTGTTTTTGGATAAGACAACAAGGTGTTGACCGAGCGCGGCTGATTGAAGTGTTGAGTCCTAGCAGAGGGCAGCTCGCAAGGCGTTTGCGCTCACCTACCCCAGCTCCTCTTTTCGTTTGTGGATTTTGCGTATCGACGCCACGAGCGAGTGTGGCATTCTGCAACATTCAGCGGTGGAGGAGCGTCTGGTCAACCCTGTTCAACCAGTAACGGTAAACATAGTTCAAACCAGGAACGGTATCGCTGTGATACGAACCGATTGTTTCGGCACAAGCGCGCGTCCTGAAACTCTTTCTTGATTCTATCTGGTGTGGGTGAGCTGGTTTCCAGGACTGCGACGCTGTGTTCAACTTGGAGCTGCCCACGGACGCCCCCACCTACGCGCACCGCGCCGGCCGTACCGGGCGCTTCGGCCGCCCGGGCCTGGTGGTCACTCTGGTGGAAGCCTCCGAGGTGAGCCCCCCTAGCTCAAGGCCTGTACACTTGGTAGGGGGAGGTGGGGCGGAGTTGTACCTATGTATACACATCCACTGGAAGTCAACGTCAAAGCACAATGACAGATGAGAGTGCGTGAGTAGAGTCAATCGACTGGTTGTTCTCAGGATTTTCCCAAAATAGTTTGTTTGCAGGTGAATTATTTGGGCAATTCATGGTATGTCACAGATTCGGTCCATCTACCTCACCCACAGTCTGCGCATGCAAGCTCTTGCTGGCGACTAGTGGTGGAGGATCATGTGTACAGATGCTTCCTTTGTGCCGCAGCATTTAGCGAAGAATCACGATGTTCATGGTATGCTGTTAGAACTGCAACAGCCGTCACCGTTCGCACGACTATGTGGCAGATAGGCCAGGCCAATAGTGTCCACATAGTTCCTGGTTGTTTCTGCTAGTTGTCTCCCCAGCGGGTTGCTGAGCGCACACCCTTGGAATCTATGCCCCTTGTTTGCAACGCCAACGCGTTCATGTTACACAGCTGTTGAAGAATGTGACGTTTTGCAAAGGTCTTAATGTATTCAGTTGACACGGCTTCTCACAGAGTTGTATACTGAGACACCATCACTGCCGAAAAGGGAGGGAGCTACTCAAGCAGAATGTTGCATTTGCATATCGCAAACTACTTGACATTGATAAGAGGAATGGAACGAAAACGCATGCTTGATCGAAGAGTACGGCTTCTAAGGGCATTCTTCCAAACACAACTTCCAGACCATAACTGCTGCTGTTCGAATACCGCACACTATGCCATCAATTTTAGAATTTGATGGGTTGCCCATATTGTGATTATAAAGAACTGGCTCCGCCTTCCGTGTACTGCATTGTGTGTGCATGCACATCGAAAGCATTTCTTTCGGTGTGCATGCTTTCCGTTATGTGGAGCGTTCCATGGCAGGATAATGTTGTCGACATCAAGTAGGCTGTACTTTGGCCAGAGTCCTCGAGGAGTTTGCGTGCTACAAGGTTTGCTAGATGATCAACCTTTTCAAGTGTGACATGTTCCGGCATAGGACTTTCCATGTTACATGTTGGCGCTAGCAACATGACTTTTTGTGCAGAGATTCAGGTGATCTTGTTGTCTATGTCATCATTTCCAGTTTCAAGGCCCTGTTTGTTTGCAAGTTTAAAGGATTGTGTCCTTAGGCTTATGTTCTCTGTTTGAGTTCAGATTCGAACGAAGCACGACAGTGGTTGGGGGATTGACACCTTTGGGGCATCCCGTCGTTTACTCATACGACCCACCAAGGTCATATTCATTGTGCAGAATACTGCGTATCTGGACAGTGGTTAATGTCGGCAGTGATCACCCATTTTGCATACACCTGTGAAAGCGATTAAAATAAGACTGCAGACTGCTTGGGCATGTGCAACTGAAGTAGCTAGTTGTACTGTTCTGTTGCATATGTGATGAGTACGGACTACATGGATGTCTGCATCAATCAGGCCTTTGTTATTCAGAAGATGGAGAAGCAGATGAACATTGAGATTCCAGAAGCTGTGGTAAGTTTGTGTTTTGTATTGAGATAGTGTTGCACATGAAATCACAAATATTGAGTGTCATGTATGTTTCAATCCGATTCGTGAATGATCCTGAATGAAAGGTAAAGATTTTCAGTTAAAGTGTGATGGACTCTCCACAAAAACATGCAGTATCACCGTAGGCGTGATGAACGATTGTTGTGTAAATGAGCTGTTTCTTACTGTTCAGGAATTTGGCAACTTTACTTCATGCTGAGCAATTGCCACAACCTGTGGCAGTGTGTGATCCAATCTCGTACATCAGTTGTCATTGCTTACAGTATGAAATATGTGTGTTCTGAACTACGTGATGTTCCTTAATCATTCGGAATGTTTGAATTTTGTTCCGTACTAACGGATTGCCACAATGCATGACTGCAAACATCCGCAGGTGAAAAATGGCCAGCTGAGAATTGTGGGTGAAGAAAGCAGCTCAACACTGGATGCATCTGTCTCAATTCCAGATGGGATTGAAACGCGGACAGACAATTCCTCGGATGAATCGTTGGATCAATCTCTGCCACAAGCGACAACAGCTACCAAAGCATCTTCAAATGATTCCATAAACAAACTTGATTTCACCTTGTCCAGTGTCAACAATGATGACGGATCTGTAACATTCACATTTTAGTTTGGAGCGCACATGAGTACTGTACTGTGGCACGCATATGAATTCCAGAATGAGGAGAAGTAGAAAATTGCACATGTCATGCAAGATATAGGTAGTATGTAAGTGCATGAACTCAGGTACAATCAATCCTTCTTTATGAGTGACAGCCTGCTGACACACTAGATTCCAGCATGCCAATTGGCAGCAGAAATATGATACACATCAAGTGTAATTACAAATCGGTCTTTGGTAAACGACATTGTTTTTGCATAACCGTGTGTGGGCTGGAAATCCCCCACCTTGTATTGCGGTTGTTCGCTGCTTGAAGGACGTTGTAGAGTGGTAGGACGGCTGAAATAAAGCACATTGCATGCATACTTGGCAGGCAATCTGATGGTTGCAAAGGACCATTCAGGCTAATGATAATATTTACCAAGTACTCTTAGTATCCGATCGACCCATGGCCGTTTCTTGGTACGGCATACATGCTGAACAAACATGGCTTCAGTGTCAACTGTTACTCTGCAGTCTCTGCACATTGGATCTCTCAAGATGCTTGAAGCTCAGTTGTCCCTCTCTATTCATTGAAATGCCACGTCCCACTCGGTAATTTTGCACATTGGACTTGGCTTCTTCGTCCACCAAGAGCTGTGATGCACAATCATGAAACAACCAATTGATCAACTTGCCAACCAGTATCTCCATGCCGAGGACTTGTGAGAACAAAGACAAATATAGTATGAAATACATGACGCAGATGCTGGTATCACACACTCATCAATACCCATCCTAGTGTGAAATTCAGCTTAACTTTGTTAGCGACGAATGTATTGATTGATACGCGCATTGAGAGTGAGATTTGCGGACGCCGTACCATCGTATTTGACATAGCAGTCCTCCACATCTCTGCCTCCTTCCTAGTTGCAGCTCGCAGCTCAAAGAGCCGCTGCCGGCTCTGTGCAACACATCTCTTGCTCGTGATTTAAAAGATACGAAATTGCTGATGCAACATAGCAGACATATCCTTGAAAATCCTTACGGATATTTACAGTGGCAAAGGAAAAAATACTTTTGAAAACCAAACAGCATCGAATAGACAGCATGGAACTTCACCCACAAGTGCAAGAGCATAGAGGAATCTCCTTTGATCACATGATGACTCAAAATTACCATCAGCCAAACATGGACAGTTCTGTGATGTGATCTCCTGAAGTCGTTTAAGGAGTGATTTGCACGTCCGGGGCTGTACCAATAGAGGAGTACCGCCTCCGGCTAGATACCCTCCAATACAAGTTACTCCTTGATCGCTAAACAAACCAAAAGGTAGCGAGCCTATGCATCCAGGCCCGGAATATTCAGATACTAGACGCAGAATGATATGCTGAACAAGAAACTCATGCAATTTGTCTCAATCCTGGACAACATTCGCTGGGCATAGAACTTGTGCATGATGAAAATATCTTCCCTCCTGCATGAAAATCCAGCAAAACGCATGCTTAAGGTTTGGCGTATAGCTACCAAAGCATCAACCTTATTGGTTCACACACAAGCGCAGCCAACGCACTTTGTTCTTCTGAAACGCCCAAAAGTTGAGCTCCTTAGGGGCGATCAGTGAGCCTGTAGTCCATTCCAACTTCTTCAACGAGAGCGAGCCAAGGCAGTCAGAAGTGGGGCTCTTGTACCAGGACAGCGTGTCCCCTGGAGAAAGACATGCATCGTATATTTGTTGGCACCGGAAGCAGGTTTTGCATCAGGGTACAGCAAACTCAACCAAGGGTTTGAGTATTGATCGAAAACACAGGCCAAGATTGGGGAAATTTGTGTAAATATATGCATGACATGGCGCTTCACAATTGCCATCATGCTTCGAATACCACCCAATGCATGTAGGCTTGGTGATCAACAGAGATGCCATGTGGCTGGACAAACGTTTAGCATTGCGTAGCACACCTCAGTAGTCTGAGCTGCCAAACCAACAGCTAGAAACTCACGTTGGAAAACCAAGTTGTGATGGTGCTTGATATACTGCACAAGCAAGGAGAAGCATTACGGAAGCTTATGGAGATGTGTACTGTGCGAAATCGTTTGGAACCACCAGAGCCACAAACAGTTGTTTGGTGAGCTCGTTGCGACGAGCCTTCTTGGTGGAAAATGCTTTGTGGTTATCAGTAATTGATGTACGGCTACCTGGTGGAGTGCTTTGCGCCATGACGAGGTAAGGTGCAGAAGGACGCTAAGAAGATTGGTTACACCCAAGTCTGGTGGAAACAAATGTCTGAGAGCAAAATGAAGACGAAACCAGTGATGTTGCAAATGCAGTTGATCACTGCTAGAAACTACGGAGCCTCTGGTGTACACGTGCGGGTTTCGCATTGACAATACCGCTTGACTACATGTGTCAATGTTATCTGTGTATCATATACGAGCCAGATCATAGTATATGCCCGGTGTTCTGTCGATCGTTTGGAGTGGGCAGAGTCATCATATGTCACTCATATGCACCTTGTAATTTCAAGGGTACTCATGATGAGTGTAATAACCCATTCTCAAGTGATCCGGCACAGAAAATTGTGCGCAAGCACAAAAGCGCACACTGCCAACAATGAAAACAGAAAATATGGATTGAAACATATAAATGTTCCACAGGCGCAGTTGACTTGTGATATCCGGATACTCAAGGAATATTGCTCCCAGTTGAGATAATCAGAACACATCCGAAAACTTGCATGCAGCGGGAGCACACCTTCCAGGCGAAACCACCTGCACGTTGCAGCACCCAGAGGCCACATTGTCAATCAAGGAAAAGGAGACAGTTTCAAGAAATGTTTGAAATATGACCAAGCGGGGAAGGTCATCCCTTGCATGTGTTCGGTTGTGAGTTGTGGATGTTCAAATAAATGAGCGGTTGCTTACACAGTTTTAACATCTTGCCCCACAGCCAAGCAAAACGTTCGAAAAACCAAGGTCGCAGCTCACACATCATGCAAAGGTGGTCGATCTCCGCTCATTTTATTGGAGATCCAAAAAATTGGATAATCAGCGTCGACGTAACATGGGCAACGCAATTGAGATCTCTAACAAACCCATAATCCTATTGAGCACATACCATGCCATATAACAATGTTTTGTTGGATCTGACACCTGAAATCATCAAGCCTATCGAAATTTTTGCGTCATTTGAGAATGAAGGTACGCGTGACAAAGATGTATGTAGGAAGCGCTTCTGCACCTTTTTTGCCATATTTTCACGAATTGGGTGGACCGGAATTTTTCCATCCAGCCATCCATTATGACTGCATCATGCCTTTGAGATCCTTCCATGGTTTTCCCACGGACACTCCGAAAAAATAGCCTGGGACAATCAACAACAACAACAACAACAACAACAACGCAGGTTTTGTAGCTCATTGAGCAGCAAAATAGAGATGGGCCAACATAGCCTGCTCACCCCGTACAATCCTATTGCATACGTATGTATCCCAATCAAACGAGTTTTTGAGATCTCTCAATTCCACCACCCTTCAGCATCCCTGCGCCGAAAGTGTAACAAGTCCAGGCCTAGTTGGCAACCTAGATGTGGAAGCTTGATAAAATAGCTGAGCATGCTGCTGCAAATCATATGCAGGCAATCATGGGAGTTTGACGTCTCGTCGACGGCTTGATTAGGCGCTTCAATTAAAACTGACCGTAATCAATTGATACGGCTATCAGAGCAAACACAACCTTTGGTTGTTTCCAGCGATGCCAGTCCACCGTGATGGTGTAAACAGTACTCAATTGCAAAAACACCTCATACATCAAACGCCTTAGCAAAGACTGGATGCTGAGATGAACTCATTTCGCACGAAACTGTTGCTAAAACCTGGTACGGTGCGTGGGTCCACCTTACGGGACCTATCCGACAACCTGCGCTTGAATATCCCGCTGGTCAAACAAGGACAACATACAGGGGCACATTTGACGAAATTTCGCAAAGTATCATCTTTCACTTCGCGTTCACTCTAACTGATGCGTACATTCATTGACGTGGTCATAAATCGACTCACCCGAGCGATCAGAGACGAGCTGTTTCTTTCATGCGTGTGCCAGCGTCTAGTACTGCCTGTTAAGCTGAAACACACTGCCCGACACAGCAGCATGCAATGACCGACGCGAACCTATTGATGTTTTGAACGTGCAAACAAACGAACGAGACGCACCGTGGGGACACCTTCAACGTTCTACGGTTCCAGAATAGTTGAGAAGCTCAGGCTTTCAACATGCATGCGTGCGACGAGTTTGCGAGATCGATCTGTCGCACATCAGCTAAACGAACGCTCGAAGAGCGGAACGACTCCAGCTTGCGAATATTCGACACACGAGAAAGGGCGGTACTTCACACCCGAATTAAGGGCTCCCCACAGTGCACAAAACCCACAATATGTTATAACCAACATCGGTGCTGGGTACCCCACGCACTCCTAGGGGAGGATGGGACACAAATGCAAAGCTCCCCCGCCTTTCTGGAAGCCATGTCAGAGATGGTCGATTTGTGCAGCGGTTTCGGTGTTTCATAGCTGCCGCATGACGAATACTCTTGGTTTCCCTGCACCGCATTCCGCATGAACCCAAAGTTGTTCACAAGTTTTTCGGAGAAGCGATTTTGGTACGTGTTCTCGTCAGCGCTATTTGCGACCGTTTTCGTAGATGGTTGAACGTCAAATAATCTCCCACAAATATAATTGTGACAATATTATTTTTGCGTCACCATCGTGTGAGGGCGAGTGTTCAAGCAATTGGTATGATCACTCACTAATCGAAGATGACCCGCCAAGCAATTGCCTCGGAAAGATCTTCGGCCGACGCGGTACCCACACGGGCCGGGGTTGAAATAGCAGTCATCATGGATTATGGTATGGGGATAATAAACTATGCTTGTATAGTACAGTCACTCGATACGGATGGTATAGGCGATAAATGTATTCACTCGCTCATCGAAAACTATCATCCGAGCCTGCATGGTTCGATGATATACCATCGACCTGGGCATAGGCAGTATATATCCATGCCGGGTATTGAAACATGAGGTAATGGGATAATTGATAACGCAACAGGTACAGCGAATCGCGATTTGAACATCCCTTGACAGGCCTGCGTTGCGTTCCATAAGTTGTCGGCCGAGCCAGTTCCCATCCATACCGAGGCTTGAACCATCGGTTATCCTGGTGATTCTTCAAGCGATCATGCGTTGTTAGTTGATGACCCGCCAAGCCTGCACGGCCTGTGACAAAAATCATCGTCCAAGGCACATATTTGTGCCAGAGGTTGAACTAAGGCGAGCCGCGCATCAAGAAAAATGATTACTGATGCGGCGATTCGTAATACTGCCTACTAGGAGATGAGCTGCCAAGTCGGCGTAGTATTTGATGAATCATAGGCCGAGCCATTACCGGTCGATGCCGCTGCTCAAACCACGAGATACGGTGATTGATAAGGGGGCTGGTGTAATTATCACTTGCCTTTGGATGATGATCCTCCAAGCGAGCATGGCCCCTGGAGAAATCATTAGTCGAGGTATGGCATGAACCTGTCACCTGTCGTCGTAGTGATTGCTCTTTCCAATAGTACAACCACTCGCGTATCGAAGACGAACCGCCAAGCCAACATCCAATAAATCATCGCTCGAGGCAGCACCTACGCATGTTGCGGCTCGACCTGGGTACTCACAAGCCCAACCAAGCAGTCAGCAAAGCACAATTGACAAGTATGGACTGAAGATGAGAATGAAAATTGTGGAACTACGTTCATCTCAGCCCGAATGAAGGAAGCCGTAGCCCGCAAAAAAATCCACGTATTCGCGTGTAGCATGAGCTCAGTAACATTCTAGCATATTGAATACCTTCAATACACAAAACGACTTTGGACAACATGTCACTATAACAACAACATGATAGGTATATGTCCTCATGCGAAACAAAATGGTCGCACAAGAGGTACGGTCGAATGGAACAAAGCCATGCGTGATGGCTGGTTGAGAGAACGCCAACGATGATTACCACAGGCATGCGCGGATGCATACCCAATAGTAATGTGGCATCCTTCCTCGAACTAGGTATTCCGAAGGCATACCACAAGCAAATTGCAAAGGAACTCTACAA
>NHOP01001240.1:0-11375 GCA_018697155.1 Pyramimonas parkeae | reverse complement strand
GGGAACCTTCAAAATCCGTGTATCCAATCAACACACAGATTGCGTAGTCCAAGGAGAATATATCTCACCATCTGCATACAGATAGTGCTGACCCGTGAAAATCCATATGAAACAAGCTCCCAGTCTGTATCATATACAGTCGGTTGCAGGCGTGTGAGCTCTGCTTGTTGCCACGTCTCCGAGGATTGTTTTCACAGTAGAAATGGAGCATGTCGGCCCCAGCACTCGGATGAAAAAATCATGACACACGCTTCAATAAACGAACAAATAAAATATAAACAGCAAATGACAGGATTCTTGCGTAATACATAATCCAAACTCGCTACTTCCTTGCAACCTTGGTCCACCCTGCATGTTTTCTCACAGACACGTGTTGTCAGTATATGTGTGTATATGTCAATTGTAGTACATGTATATGCATGTGTGTGTTTATACACAATTGCGCTCATTTCTCATGAGGATGACGAGAAAACGTCTTGAGGATGACATGGCTTGCCGCCCCTTTGGAAAGGATCGTATCCCTGTCAAAAAAATTGTTTACAGGGATATGAACTATACCATTTAGGCTTGGAGCACCTTGTGTTCAGAAACCAACGATGATATGATCATTTCCAACAACTGCATTGGCGAATGATGCGGCAATCAGCTCATCCATCATGCACCACCAGCCATCATGTCGTATGAAATCTCATCTGCTGAATTAAGCACTTCTGTCAACAATGTTGAAATCTGCGGCATATATTGGAAGCTCGTTGATGGTCATCCAACTGATCCACCTTAATGAAGGACAGTATAGGTCGTTTTGAAGCTTGCATTCTGTGAAGAATTTGTGAATATGTATTTATATATATATGTCAAATATATAAATGTATTTATATATTGTAGGTCAAGGATTTTCTGTTCATCCAGCATGGTATAAACCAACAATGACCACCGTCTCATAAATTTCATTTCACTATGTATTGTCATAGTGCGTTGCTAGTCATGCAATCTCACCTCCGTAACCGAGTTTTTCATCTGCACAGTAGGATGAATTGCAGCGGTGGATGCACTTTAAGAAAATCTTCAACCCTTTCACATATTTTCTTCAGATATGATGAAAATGGAAATTGCCCGAAAAAGACAGGGAACCGTCCTATCGTCACATTTGAGAAGATGGTTCGTCATTACCTTGCCAAGGATGGTTCCCAGGACTCTTTGACGTCACAGTCGATACGTTGAATCAGGGACTGGACACTGCAGCTCTAGCTGCTGAGAAGGACTAGTCTGTACAACAAACGTCGCGATGTTGTTCTTCGTCAACCAAAACGAGCCGTTGGCGCGGCTGCGCGTCTGCTGTGCATGTGGGGCAGCGCCAGATGCTTGGCGGGACGAAGCCCCTTTTCCCGAAAGGCCAACTGCGGGGTCATTTCCAACAATTCGCTGTTTGTTTTGTTTGTTTCTGGTGCGAGCCTCTGCGACCCTTGCCCGTCGTGCAGGAGGCGGTGGAAGCTCTTGTGGCGGTTGCGCAATCTGTTCCTGAGGAGGAGGAGGTGGTGGCAGGGGAGACGGCAGAGGCTCCTGCAGCCCCCGCACGTACTGCCTCCGCACGCCCGCGCAGTCAGTTGGTACGCGCCCATCCAGGGCGAGTAAAGCAGCAACACTCGAGTGTGTCCGACCTCGGTGGCATCAACCAGCTCAGACGGAAATGTGCTAGATTCGGGTGGTGAACGGTTGTTTGTGTGGGCTTGGCATGAGGCTTGGTTGGGACAGCTCTTAAGACTGTC
Source organism: Pyramimonas parkeae (assembly GCA_018697155.1). NCBI lineage: Eukaryota > Viridiplantae > Chlorophyta > Pyramimonadophyceae > Pyramimonadales > Pyramimonadaceae > Pyramimonas > Pyramimonas parkeae. Next base: position 9,609 of record NHOP01001240.1, on the reverse strand, counting down.
CTCGCAGTAGCGTAAATTGAGGTGCTGCTATCTTCTTTTTACATTTATTGTCTATTTAGATTTGTCTACAGACACCAATATTCGTTTTGCTGTTCCCGTAACGTACGTTTCCAATGTCAAGCCTGAACTGTCTCCTTGTGGAGTCATTAGATCAACGATTTTAACCAAATGAGACGTAGATGACTGATTTCAGCAGCTCCCGACGGAAAATATTGGACCTCTGACCAAACACTTCCATTGGAACACATCAGGTGGCTGACGAGATCAATCTAGCGTTCCGGCGCTTGGCAATGCGCGCTGCCCCTCTGGAGATGGACACAATTAGAGACACACGTGGCTTATGTCAAAAGCCCCAAACAGGCCACGAGTACATTCGCACTCAGATTTGGAAAGAGCTTTTCCACATCCATGCCAACGGAGAAGACGGTGTGTGGAACTTTCAAGCTGTTGTATTTCTGCTTACAGACTTGAACGATATTTTGAGTTTTGATGATTTCACAACGTTGCACAGACTGACAGGAAGTGCATGTTTCTGTAGAACTCTTTCCTCAGGTGGGATGTTTTGCTTTGGCACTTGATTTTTATTTGTACTCAGGTCTGACTGAACAATTTGCACATGGCACACTTTCGTAAACAGTGGCAACAGTGCCAAAGAGCGCCTGATGCTTTTGAACAAGGCGTTGCGATGGAGCTGCATGAATTTCATTACCGCACAAATGAAGCAAAACGATGTTTGCGCCCATTTACCAGGTTGGAGTTGCTTTTTGTTTTCCCTTGTTTTCTGTCACCTCCTGTATGGTATCATCCTGAAGTCCATGAAGATCATTAGGACAATTCCTACTACTTTGTACTCAAACTTATACATCAAGGTATGATTGTGCAGAGAAAGATTCCCCTCTGCATGTCCCAGAAGGATCAGAAGATATATTGGAGAAGGATGACTCGTGGTTGTATTCATTGATCAACCGTCCGGCTGGCACAGTTCAAACAGAGAGTGAAGCGTCCACCACAGATGAGCTTAAGAAAGCGAACGAGCAGCTTTCTTGCTACATCAAAGGCGCGATGAAGCTGAAGAAAAGGCTGAATGAGCAGGTGAATATCCGCAGCGGACAGATGATGCATATTTTGTTGGTGCTTCTCAAGACAAGCGAATATCTAACGAGAGACCTCGAAACGCTGTCTTCTGTGAGGATTGCGAGTAAGGATTCGATGAATATGCGACAGTCCAGATGTGGATGCGTTGCTCATTTGAAAATGTTTCCTGGTAAGCTAGCAGTTCACCAATTCACTTTGTTCTGTGATTGTCGTGGACAAAATGTGTGCGCTATGAAATTTGCACCATGCACTTACCAAGAGCCCTGATCACTTTCAGTACAAATGCCCCATCGCCACCAACTGTAGACTGTGAAGGACATGCACTTTCCGTTGCATGTTCAAGATGGCTTTGGGGTATGCCATGCACTACATGATCTAGTTCATGGATCTTGCGTGTTTCCACACCTTGCCTCATTGTGCACCTGCAGGTAACTTGGCTGGAGAGGATGTCTGCGTACGCGATGCTTGGCGTAAGCCGATCTGCATCAAGTGCAGAAATCAAGAAAGCATACAGAGAGCTGGCCATCAAGGTGTGCATGTGTTTATAGTTTTGTTTCATATGATATTATTTGGAACACGTTGTGTCGTGCTATATCCACATGTGCAATTTGACAACTGACATGATGCTTGGAGCTGAGAGACGGGACTGCCCACTTTGCGTTGATTTTCATGGAGTCCTTCATTATTTTCTTAAAGGATTTCATGCAGGATTTAGTGAAATCCACCATAAGAAATATTTGTCGAATCTTTCTAGTCCGTTTCATGATTGAAACAGACGAAAATGTTTTAATTCACATTTTTCAGATATGATTTCTCCCTATTGTCTCACTAGTCGTGGAGAAGATGCGTGCAATCACCTCATGTGTGCTTGATCCCAGAAGAATGCTATGTTTGTAGGGATATGAAAATGCGTTTTTGCGAAATCTGTGTTCTGCGAGGACATGTTTTGGAGGCTTTGACTAGAGGATGTAACTCTTCACCCAGCCGGTTGGGGTCATATCTCACTATATGTGAAACTGCGATCAGGTACACTTAGATTTGCCCCGCATGCGTTGGCGTTCATGATTCAGTGTGAGATCGATCATAAACTAGGCTTCATGTTCTTGTATGGCATATTGTAGCATATCTTATGATAGTCACGATTGAAGTCAGTAGGCTTAAGAGTATGGTATCACTAGTTCTCTGCACACTTGTCAGCAAATGTAGTTCTTTGCACACTTGTTAGCAGATATCGGTTATGCTTGTTTCCTGGTCTTATTTCTCGATTTTCTATCGTTTTATTTTGATTTCGTTAGCCATGCAATGTGTCTTGGCTATGCAATGTGTCTTGGATACAACCCCCGGGAGGTGTACCAGCAGCAGGAGCTTACATTCAAGACAGGTGTTGTGGTGATCACGTTGCCACAGCAGCTTGTGAGCAATAACTTTGCTCGGGTATGCCATACAGTGTGCCTACAGGGACTTTGAGTATCATCCTTTTGGGCGCAAATTGCAGGATCTATACTTTGCATCTGTAGATATTTGGGACGCTTGGTGCACTGTTCCTTGGAGTGATGTTGCGAGGTTAGGCAATTCCACTGTGTGGTCAGTTTATATGGCTTCTCACGCAGCTGGTCGGGGTCATATCCCGTTTCACATATATTGTCACTGTCACTTTCAGGTTGCCTACGATATTTGAATGTGCATGTCACTTGCCTGCATATCCACCATGATGACCAGTATGGATAGTAGCTTCATGTATGCGCAGTCAGTGCACAGGAATCGAAAATATCCTATGCGGGAAAACATAATCAGGTGCACCCAGATAAGGGTGGGGACGCGGACAAGTTCCAAGAGCTGCAGAGAGCATATGAGTCCATTCTTGACGATCGCAAGAAGAATGGCGAGACTGGAGCGAAGCATGCAGGTAGCTGTTTCTGACAATGTTGCTCTGTCCACCATATACGTAAAGAAATACAACATTGCAGGGTTGCGCTGTATTGTTCCCATGATAACATGGCTGCAAAACCGCTCATCTTCTGTACCTTAGAATCCATTTCGTACTACACTTGTTTATTCATGGACAAGTAGCATGTGAGAAAATCACATCATATCTGCCGTAGTCGCAGCAGGGTGTGGTGCTGCAGTGCAGCAGGGATAATCCCGATAATGGATCAATGCGAAATCAATCAACACTGGGCACTGCCATATGCTAGCCAGGGATGGCAATTGTATGGTAATGCCTGGTATGTCTGAAGGGTTTGACAGGTGGCTGTGTTTCTCAACAGATATATGTGCTTGTGGGTAGTGCTAAATCGATATCGCAGTTTACAAACACAGCGCCCTTGGCGAAAACATTTGTGGTCACAGCTACCAAGAGGAAACCGGAACCAAGTTCAAAGCAAGGTGCGGGTCTGGAGAATCCGGATGAGGGGGCTGGGGACGACGGACTGAATAAGGACCATGAGGCGGAGGAGGGCGCAGACGAAAGCGAAGAGGGTGAGGGCACCAAAGTGGGCCAGTCCAGCGGAGAAGAGGAGCAGGTATGCCTGCGATACGGTAAGTTATATCTATGCATGGATATTTGGACGCTTCCATCGCGGGATTATCTGGTGCAGTTTCTGGTTTGGCTACGTCCCTTGGTTGCGATGTTGCATAGATATTGAATTGCCTACAAGGCTGGCAATTTGTTTGACGGGGTGAACACTTCTCCAAGGTGGATAAGCCCTCTCTGGGATCTCAGACAACGGTACGCGATGGTTTGCAGGGGTGACGTTGTGACGCAACGACCAAAGGGTGAGGATTATATGTCTGGATGCGTACAAAGGCTCTCCTGTGTTCCGACGATATGAATCGATTTGCGGCCATAATCAAAGTCTCAACTTCCCTCCATTTGCATAAATTCAAGCGCTTGTATGACGTACACGCGCATTCTGGCGTACCTGTGATCGAGTGTATTGGTATCTTGACCCTGAAATCATTTATCCATGCCACCTACGACTCGCTGCAAGAACCACAAGCTGAATCTCAGTTTCCCAATTATTCTAGACAGCGGCATATTAATCGATGATCTATGATCCTGGATTCTCACCGATGGTTAAACACTGTTATCCCGACGATGTTGATTCCTCCGAGGCTGGCACGCGTCTCAGAGACCTCAAAGTATTTTTCGTTGTTTACTTTGGTTCCATTGAGTTTGGAACTACTCCTAGGTGAACCACTTTTTTGGCGTTGATGTATCAGAATGGCTCAAATCAAGAGCAGCGCAAAGGTGAAACGCCGCTGAAGACAGCAGCTGAGATCATGGCAGAGGACCCAACAGAAGAAGGAGAAGTGGACTTGGACTATGTGGTACGGCAAGTTTCTGTGCTGGCATCTACAGCGCGGGAAGATGCAGATAAAGCAGGCGCGAGCGCACAACAGATGCTCCAACTTTTGAAGGTGAGCTTCCAGCTCAGAAATCCTCTTTAATGCTTACTTGAAAGGAAGCCTGAGACTGAGAAAGGGAGGTGTGGCAGGAACTCGACATGCTCAGGATTTGAAAGGGATAACATTTAATGCGGCGCAGAATTTGTTCATGCTTCCCCGTCTTGCACTTCCCAGGCTTGTGCTTCCCAGTTTGTCGCATCTAAGCTTCAAATCAGCATAAAGGAACCGAGCCAAAGAACTTTGTGCGCGTATTTTTCGAATACATGCAATTATCGACAGGACAACTCTTTGCTTGCGTGTATACATTTTGATTGGTTTGTTGTATCTGTTGGATATCTTCTGGTATCACGAAGGCATGTGCGACGAGACTGAGCTATCTGAGAGGCACTGCAGGCATTGGAGGCAGGGCCATCTGATCTTGCTGCAACTGAGGCAACAAGCAAAGAGTCCCTACAGCTAAGTGCCAAGGTAAGCAACTTGAACATGGATTTGGTTGCACACATTTGTGTCTGAAGCTCATGGACGACGCTCAATGCAAGCGCGTTGGACTATAGCAACTGGTGCATGTGGTGATTTTCAAAGCCAATTGTTGCAGCCAGTAGCGACTGGACATAGGCGTTGTCTTGTAGGAATGTGATCATACCCTAAAAGACGTTTCTCGGTGTAAATTTGCTCTGTCACTTTGCGCACCCTGGAAAGATTGTTTATCCAAGCATGGGCGGGCCCTCTGTTCAAGAAACCCCGGTGACAACCACGTCAGTGGGTTGGTGCCAAGCAGGGGAGTGGCCACAGCGAGAGTGCGGGAACAAATGCATTAGCAGTTGCGCAAAAGGCGCTTGGAATAAAAGGTAAATGGCAAAGCGCTCTCTCGGCCACAGATGCTGGCGGATCCTTGGCCGCTGCAGCCACCAAAAGTGCTGATGCAGGTGTTCTTGCGGTATGTGCTCGGGTAACTGCAACCAGTTCATGAATTGTCATGCAGACAGTGCACATGTCAAGAATCGAAGTAAGGAAACGTGGGATGAACACCAGCCACCGAGATGATGCGGATTGCAGGATGCGTATATGTGTTTTCCAGATCAGGCGAATTTTCGGCAAGATGTGTCCCAGGATCGAGACTCACATAGCAACTTCAATTTGTGCCGGTATTCAAGGACACTGTACACTTCTGGAATGGCCAGATGGCGCTTGCAAATCTACTGCATGTGAGATGCTTGCAAACATCGATGCACCTTTTGATTGCACACCTTACAGCAATCGGATTTGTTTCGCAACAAACGACATCTGCAAACTTCATTCCAGCCATAAGGAATATCCAACAGACAGAACGTATGACATGGGGATAGAACAACTTGATTTCTTTGGTCTCGTACTTGCACATGCAGCTTTTCTGGACATCGGCTCCACATCCAACTCATACAAGTTCCTTGACCATCCCTCAAAGGATCGGTGGTGATAATGTTTCACGGACCAAACAAATTGCGTGCTACTTTGTTGTGGGCAGATAAGACTTCGGGTGATTTGTCTATGAACTCAGGTGGAGAGATCGCTCGCAGCGCTGCGTACCTACAACGAAATGTCCACCACCCAGCGGACAGCTGAGATGCGCATGAACTCGTGGCGGGCTCGAGGAGTGGTTGATGAGGAGATGGAGCAGATAAGCTGCGAGCTGCATAGGGCTACTCTCAAGACAATCAACCAGGTCGAGGGACCACTTGGTTGGAGACCCATTTGTTTTTTCTTCCAATTAGCTTCACGTTGTGCTAGTTTCGTATGATATGCCCAGAATTACAGTTTGGTTTATTGGTTGCTCCACAGAATGTGCACAAGAACGCTGTGCAAGTCCAGCATGGCTTTGTCAGTATTGATGTTCTCTTAAAGGTGAAAATGCAATTTTGAAGAAGCTTCGCCGGCATGGTTTTGGCGTTCGCTAATTGTGAACGTCATTTGCGAGATACGCTGCAGGCCATTAAGGACTGTGCAAAAACAGCAATTGAAGCAGCTGTGGCTGCCTGCGAAGTGAGCCAGCTTCTCCACATTGCAGTCAGCGAAGTAATCGGTCGGTATTTCCATAATGCGAATGGAAAATGCATATTTTGATTCTTGGTGTGCAGATATCTGGCTCCATACATATGCGGTGTAGGATCAGGTTTTTGCAACAATTGATACTTGGGCCAAAATTGAACATTGTAGAGGGCTGTATCTTTAAGTCAAACTCTTCTATCACAAATTCAGATATTCATTCATGCAACCATTCTATGCATGTTTGCTCCAGCATAACCTGTGCAACTCCCTGTAGATGAAGTCATGGTAGTCGGGTCTATGTAAGTTCCTACCCTAGTGTTGTTCACGTATCCCATGGTTTGTGAGTTTCATTTTCCTGGGGCAAGCACCCTGCAGCTACGATAGTTGAGATACAGGCTACAAGCCATCGGGCGATGATCTTGAATCTGCAAGTTGCTTTGACACTGTGTGTCGACCTCCTCTCATAGGGCCAGCTTGCCAGCGGCGTAGTAGGGAGTAGTTTGGACTTGGGTTTAGACCGTTCGAATGCGCCGAGTGCTCCAGTAATCTATTCAATGGATAAAGTCGCAAAGCGGAGACACTGCACTCACCAGCCGCATTGGGCTTATGTGTAGAGCAAGAAGCTAGAATGAATGAAGAAGCAGCGGAAAAGGAGGCGAAGCGTAAGGAGGAGGAGGAACGCAAGGCTGCAGATGGAGAAGACGATGACAAAGCGGACGATGCCAAGAAAAAAGACGAGGACAAGCAGGAAGATGACAAAGAGGAAGAACTTCCTTCGGACCCTGCTGAACTGGAAAAGAAACTCCATGTATGCTTGCTGATTCTAATGAATTTTGGATGCTGATTTGGTACTTGAACGATGATACTCCGATCTCCTTACCATCGAATTCCAGCTCAGTTCTGGCTGGGTCTGCAAGAATATCCACGATGTTGGGTGTGTTTCATGCTGGATTAGGTGATGCTCCGCGTGAAGAACACTCTCCTGTTGAAAGAGGTGAATGGTAATATCCTTAAGCTTCAGAATCAAATGCAGCATCTGTTGCAGGTACGACCTTTCTCTGTCTATCATGTTTGATTTCTTGGTTGCCACTTGGTTGTTCGTCTTTTTCGATGTGTACTGCAGATTTAAGCGTCCTAGGACCAAACTTCTTCCGTGCTCTGCGTTAAACAGCAGTGCATCATGTTGAGGGAATAGCACCTATGTCTGGTCAGATCAAGATCGCCAATGTGGACAGCCAGCCAAGTTGCAGGCCCAATTTTCATGTACAAAGTGAACGCAAACACTAGAAGTATAATTCAAAGCATTGTTGACTTTGAATCTTATCCCACACCCAAACACCCCGAACACACCTGTGTACGCAGACACGGCTCTTTTCTCTGGATGAGTGCGTGGTGTCTCCGGATCAGAAGGAGAACCTGTTCGCTACACTGGCTGAGCTCTTTGATCACAGCTGTTCAACCTTCGAAGCGGCCCTGAATGAACTGAAGCAGAAGGTATGTCTGGTGTCAATTGGGTGTTGGATGATTTCCTTTTGGCTGTTCTTCTATTGTGAATTAGTCGGCTGCAATATTGGTCTGTAATTGTATTGAAAAGCATCAGATGGAGTTTTTGGCACATTCCACCCAAGCTCATCACACTATGCTGGCTTGTGTTTGACAGGGCATGCAGGCGCAGGATGACAGTTGGTGGGTGCCGATACTGGATCAGACACTTGGGTGGGTTGCATCGGCTGTCGAAAACAGGGAAGTGGCAGTACCAGCACCCCGTGCTCAAATTGTGCGACTTGCGGCATTAGTAGACAATAATGCCCTGTGCTGGATGGCTGAGAATGAGCTTTTTGGCCATGTAGATGCTATTGTTTTTAAGCTGACAAGTTTGTCAACCAAAGATATCCCTGCTTCCGGTTCATCCGCTGGCCAGGGATACGTCTTTCAGAGTCAGCGTATGTCAGAGCGCTGTGCTGCTCTCCTAAGGGGAATCCGGCAGATTATCACATGTCCTGCTGTCCCCTCACATGAATAGAAACGAGACGTATGATGTATGTCGTCATCACCATCTGTAACACTGTGCATTAGCAAGATGTGTATATTCATGTCCATACTACAGCAGACACTACTACCATACTACGCAAAACAAATAACAACTGCAACATATGTATTGAATGTCCTTACGACACTCTAACTTGATTGTTTATGGAAAGAATAGGTGTATACAGTTTTTCCACCTGCCAGGCCAGAACCCCGATCACTTGTTGTGTTTAGGGATCCATGTTTCTTTTAGAGAAAAATCTGGCCTGCAAGGTCAGTAAATTTGAAAGTGAAGGCATGTTTTCAGGACAACTTGTTTCTTGTGCAAGGTACTCGTCACATGTCGACAGACGCACAGTGCGAAGTCCTTCGAACTGCCCTCTGGCACGGCAGGCATCAGATACGTTTTGCGAATTACTGACGTTACGCGCACTTAATTTGGGGCATGTGAGATTCCCACATATACAGGACGACCCACCCTACGCGAAAGAGTGAACTTACTTCATGCGTATGATAACATGACCTCCGTGCGACATCGTCCGCCACCGATCGCTGTACGGTGCATACAACCATTGAGATCATCTCGAAACGAGTAAACATTACGTTGGAGTTGAGCTTTTCTTGACCAAACGATTGAAAGGAGGGATGGTGTTGCTTCTCCAGTACGTGGATTTCCTCACACACGTCGATAATTCCGGTGTGTCAAAGCAAATGTGACGTGTGGGTCTTACCCAAACTACTTCAGTGATATGCTGTAAAGCCAGGCTCTTGGAATTGCGGTTCTCTACGACTCCGCGGTATTCGTAGAACCTGGCAACAAAGCCACCATCATCGACTTTGGGTTGTCGCAAATTGCGAGAATGCGGCCTTGGTAAAAAATCATCCATGCTGATAAATCCATGATTGGTCCGAATCCCTCGGTATGAACACGAGATGAAACATGTGAATATGAATTACACGGAGCTAGCTTTAATTTCCTCTAGGACAAGAAAACTTTTGGAACCACCAGTATTCATGGTGATTGTTTAGGGTGGACAAAAGATAAATTGGAGA
>NHOP01001239.1:0-11375 GCA_018697155.1 Pyramimonas parkeae | reverse complement strand
TCGATACACGGATTTCGAGTGTTGGCTTGTGTAAATATGGAACTTTGCGCGCAACTCAGTTGACATGGCTTCCCGCCCTTTTGGTAAGGGTCATGTCCCCATATATATGTCGTTGTGTGATCCTTACCCAAAGGGCATGGATCCCTGTAAGCTGATCCGCGATTCACATGTTCTCGATTTTCATTCTTACGCTGCGTTGCATTCAAAGCGCGTGTATCATGTCAAAACACATGTTGCATTGTCCAAGGAGAACTTATCTTGCCATCCCCATGGAGATAGTGTGCTGGTCTGTGAAAATACTTGTGAAAAAGACTTTCTGTGTTTTTTATGTGCAGTCGGTTGCTGGCCCGCAAGCTCTGCTTGTTGGTGCGCCTCCCAAGATTTTGTCACAGTTGTTATCAAGGATGTATGCCCCGGCATCTTGGATTGTGAGACAAATGATTGCACACCTATGAACGCATGGGAAAAAGAAAAACACATAAAGGAATGGCTTCCTTGTCTAACACACAGTGATTTCCCATCAAGTTCCCATCTTGATGGGCTGTACTCCATTCTTCTTGTATAGCGTCAAGACGCTTACCCATCTTAGACTTCGCTTATCCTTCTACCAACGTTGAAGGTAGCTTAGAAAATATTTGTACCCGGTCAATCAAACATAGCGCTGGATCCATGTAGGTGTGTGTGATCGTTCATGTCCACAAAGTCTGATGATCTGTGCACGTGCATACGAAACAGACTAGTTGTTCGCTTCAAATGAAAATTGCATTACAGCGCACAATCTCTGCTTGCCAACTTGTCGCCAAGGTTTTTGCACATGTTTTTCTCAGGATCTATGCTTTGCATCTGCTTGAACGTGGCAGGCCTAGTGCGCTTTTGTTTTTGTTGATATGAGGTTTTGGAAAATATGAGCGCATCAAAGTTGATGTGGCTTCCCACCCTGCGGATGAATGTACCCCGTCGAAAATGTGTCTGCATGAAGTCCTTGGACATGGTGGCATATGTCCTGAACGATATTTCGTGTAAATTCCATGCAATTGCGGAATCCGTAAATATGTTCAGGTGTGGCTATGGTTTCATTTCGCATTCTCCATGTGCATACTGATTGTCCAAGAGCATACTGATTCTCCAAGTGCACAGTATGTGTGTAGTTTTCACTCCAACTGCATCAGTCGGTAGGACAGTAAACTTTTTCCTGCCCAAAGTACTCAGATTCGAACCCCAGCAGAATATTCTAGCCACACTTGACAGTTTTGGTTGTCAAGAGTTCCTGCTGGCCACCTCCGACTTGCAAGCAGGGCCTTTGCCAAGTTGGAATGGATCGTCAGGTTCAAGCTGATTTGCAGACCCATTCGGCGCGATTGTCGCGCGCACGGCTGGCCTTTGTGCTCTTTGTGCTCTTTGTATGTCTAAGGGTGCATGGGAGCGCGTGCATCTGTGACAGCGAGCGTGGGGTGCGGTTGATGGGTCGGATGACTTTCCACAACACCACCGCGCGCAACGAGATCTTTGTTTCGGACGTGGGCAGCAAGGTGGTGCCGCTGAGCGCGGGGGAGGTGCGCAGTCTGCGCGTGGACGTGCAGCTCCGGCCCCAGCACCAGCACCCGGAGCCGGAGTTCCAGCCACGGCCCGACGGGTACTGGGCAGGGTGACTCCCACCCCGCCACCATCCCCATCCACACCAACAACCACCACACTCATCACAACAACCCTTATTCCCTAGCAGGAGCCCCTCCTCTGTGGGTTCCGTGGGCAACTTCGATTGTCTTGCGCCATACTCCAAATGAACCTTTCTTCTGCAAGAAAGCCGGGAAAGACAGCAACTGTTCAGAAGAAGGGTTGGTCTGGATGCTGATACACATGTGCCGGAATTCAGTGCTAGTGGACACTTGCTAGGGATGATTGAAGTCTGTGGTCGATGTAACTTTATCGATTTTGGATGGACTGTTCACCTCCATTGGCAGCCCATGTGTGCTGCAGCGTGTAGACTGCCTTGACCAACCTCTTTCAGCAAATACCCAGTTGGGAAACCAGTCAATCACCGGATTTGATCGCAGGATTAGCCGCCAGTTTTGCTGGCTCAATTTCTGTTTGGCAGGGAGGTGCCAACTGAACTGTTTGCACTATTTCAACAGACAGGCGCATTTTTTTAAAGAAACTACGCTATTGAAGCAGACTGTTGCGTATGCTGCATGTACAGTTCCAAATTGCTGTTCTTCCCCAGACAAAGTTCAAGGACACTGAGTAACATGCTGATGAAAGGTTGTGATTTGGACGTGCCTTGCTTTATCGTGTTGTGGGAGCGCTTTCCACATTTGGCAATTAACGTTTGTGCCAATTTATCTGCTTACAACTGCCCTAATGATATTTCAGAGGGCAGTTTAGTTAAACAGGGTAAGGTGGCTTTGGACCTTGATTTAAACCCAACATTGAACCAAGAGTGCGGCATCAACAATCCCGTAGTATGGCGCGCCGTGCTTCTTATCAAAGCACCTATAGTATTCGGGTTTGACACAGCGCCGTGACTGATGTGGGGCCAGGTACGTCACCACTGCTGGAGGATGTACTCACTTGCAAGTGAACATCCACGTACGCGCATCCAGCAAGCTCACCGCCGCTGAAAGAGCAGCGTGTCTTGAACAGCTGCAAGCCCTGTGGCTGCAGGTCTAACCGTTGCTCTCCTGTTGTGGCTGCCGTTTGCACGTATGTGTGTGAATCCTGCATTTCTTTATGTTCATGGAGGAGCATTCTGGGGGGGGTCATCGTATGCATATATATGTCGTAGAGGGATGCAGCTAGTGCGCTGGTGCCTTGATTTGTCTCTCCTTGGGCAATAGACAGAAGCACAAGCGGTCACTGTTGGTAGTACACTGGACCGCAAGGACATCACATCAGGCGTGCACAACAGATATCCTGGTGGCAGCGCAAGCAACATGCCCCTGTTTGTCCTGTTCGCGGATCATCTGCTCATCTCACTCTGTTGGCGCGTTTTGTGTGTATGGACACAAGCTCCTTAGTGGGACAGCTAATGCGCATTCATTTGCAGTGTGACTCGTATGTGTGGTACAAGCCTAAGGTAAATCACTGCATTTAGAGATCCATGTTTTGAAATCTACGTGATGCTTAATGCAGATATACTTCCGTTGCATTTCTGATAGATGTGCTGAGGTTTTGGATGATATCTTTGTTTTGATTAGCTCAATGAAGTCTTGTATGGAAAGAATTGTTTGACTGCAAGGTTGAGGGTTTTGCTGATGCTGCACAGATCGTATTGGACAACACATGCAAGCTTTGTCACCTACCACGAAGAACATTTTTGGCACAATCTGTTCTCATGGACAAACTTATCGACAATATGCAACAGTCAACTTGTGATTGTAAAAGAGATGCTCAGCGGCATAGAGCATGTACTTATTCGCAGGTGGAGTACACCACGTATGGTCCGCACGGCATGGTGAATCGAACTCAACACGTGGTTCTTCCTATGAAGGAACCTGCGCCGCTGCAGACGCCGCTGCCATGGAGAGAGGCGGTTAAGCGCGGAGGCAAAAAGGTGCGACTTGCAAGCGCAACAACCGCCAAGCGGATGTTATCAGTGTAGCGGTTCCTTACAGCTTGTTTCGTGAGAATGTTTTCAATGTATGCATTTTGACTGTTGTGTTCAATTGCCTTTAGTGCGATACTGGATCGTCAGCGCACAGGGGGAATCTTCTTTCAATTGTGCGCACATGGTATTGACCGTAAGAACGGCGGCTCTCTGCCTATAGTTGCCTGTTGTTTGCACGCCGGCGTCGGCATGCAGGAGTCTGGCAGGGCGGTGCGCAGGTTGGCGCTGCCCACGCACCTTCTGAGCACGGTGGACGATGCGGTGGAGGTGGTGAAGAAGTACGCGCAGCCTTATGCAGAGCCGGGGGACATCGTGACCATTGGAGAGACACCCTTGGCCGCGATGCAGGGCCGGTGGAGACACCCGGAGGAGGTGCGGCCGGGCTGGCTCGCCCGCCTCGGCTGCAAGGTGTTCCAGGTGCCGAACCATCTGGTTTAAAAGTGTGGAAAATAGTTCAGGCACTTGTGGGTTAATGCTAAAGGCACTCTCGGGGTATGGTTAACAATGGGGGTATCCAGAGATACGGACGTATGGATTTGCACCATGACTCTTTGTACTCTTTTCTTGACAAACCGAACGCAAGCGCGCAGTCAACATGCGCGCCAGATCGTGACAACCTGGTAACGTTGTGTCAGATTGACAAGTTGGTAGAACGTCGGATTGATTCCGTGCTATGCCTTTGTGCGAGTCCGACATGGGCAGAACTTGCCGTGGCCAACGATCTGTCAACAGTCACCGTGCATCTTCTAGTACCGAGATCTTGTGTCAATCACCTAAACATGTGTGATATGAAAAATTCTCATCTGTTTGTGCTTAAAGTATTCAATTTTGAGACTCAAGTATTGCAGGGCCCGCCACAATCTCATACGGCCCAAGATTTGAACCTGCGAGCATCGGTTGATGCCATGTGAGACTGGGGCAATGACCAGTTGATGTGTTCAAGGAAGACAAGATGCCTCGCCTTTTGCGGAGTGGTATACAAGTGACATGCTTCAAGGCGTGTGCATGGAAACCCAATTCGCCACGGGGAAACAAGTGCTGGAATTCGCCACTTGTGCACGTGCTGGAATGCTAGCGCTTGAAAAGGGCCAGTTTGAAGTCGAGCAAGGCAACATAGCTGACAAGAAATTAGTTTCCGCGAAATTCTTCACAACACGACTATCTACAAATGCTTAGTAACCTGTCGCTGCAGCATGGAGCTACAATCTAGGGGTTTGCTTTGACGATCCAGCATGGTTCCACTGGGGGCACATTGTTTGATTTGCAGCCCACGTCGTCGTTAGCTACTGCCTGCGGACTTCAAGCGCTGATTGACCTGACAGGATGGTGGAGAGTGCTTATGTCTCTCGTCGTGGGTGCGCTCGCCAAGGTTGTATTTCGCAAATCCGGAGTCTTCTACACATGTGCCGGGTGCGCATTTGCAGAAAGTATCGTGGTGTAGTGCACCATATATAGCGAGTGCGCTGTTTTTGTAGCACATCAATTGTCTCATGCGACAGGATTATGTGCCCAAATGTTTTTCAAACCATTTCATTGTCATAGGATTCATGGAAGGTTTATATGGTTCATGTGAGGGAATTTGTGCGTCGATCCAACTATGTCAGTACGCTTTTGTGTTTGTGCACCAGCACAGCGGTGTGGATATTCCCCACATAAGCAGCTGTCTTTCGTGCCATTTGAAATGCAGGATGCTATGTTCAAATGCATTATTCATAATTCAAAAGCACGAAGACAGCAAAGAATTATTGGATAAGTTTTCATGTTTTCAGGTGATTGGTTTTGTGCAGCATACTTGATCGACCAATGCATATGATCAACTGCTACTGTGTGCCGGTGTGAACGGTGATCATGGAGCCACAGGTACGAGGCCAGGCTCATTGATGACTTGACAGGATGCATCCCTCCGTATGACAAGTTCATTATGGCGGGACCGAAGGACCCGCAGTCAGTTGTGGATCGAGTGAAGCGAGAAACCGGCCTTGAATGCGCCGTGGTGGACGTAAATGACAAGTCGCACTACCTTGGGCTGGTTGTCCTAGCAATGTCGGATCCAACTCTTGAAGGCGTCATTGAAGAGGCGTTGATAGACAACCCAACTGGCAATTCCATCGAACAGACACCGCTGGTTCTCATTCGGCAGGGGTCATAGCGAGATACTTAGAAGCGTCTGGCACTCGTAGTAGGGTGTCGATGATATGCGTCACCCTAGTAGACTGTTGACAAGGAAGGGGGTGGTTCCGCAATATACGGCTGTGACAATATGCGGTGAAAGCTTACACACCCGCAAAGTTTTTTTTTGGATGTAGATATTCCACATGCTTTCAAATACTAACAGGAATACAATAGACAGTTTCTTGTTAGATTGCAAGGCGAGCGTTGTTTGCAGCGTCTACTTATAGGCATCATCCATTTGTGTGCGAGCAGAGGGTTGCACCAGAAATTGAGGACAACACAGTTTGCATGCCAGCTGCGATAAGTGTGAATAGGTGACCACAAGGTTGTTTGTACATCTGCTAACTTGCATCGATAAATTTGTGCACAATGTTTTCACCACCTGCCTACTTTCATGCAAAAAATCTATTTTCGATCATTGTGCCCTACCGGCACAACATCATGTGACACATGTGATACCAGCAACATGTATGCTCTCATTCATAGCGAGGCTATCACATGTATAGACAGAATTTCGATAATGTGCTTTCTACAGGCAGTTGTGCGCTCACATGCTTGGTTTGAAACAAATAACAATCCGCAGCTTGTGCGGCGTCTAGTCAAGATACTTTGCGCTCAGATATCCACTGCACCACAGAGTCGACATTCTGCTCCATGTCTTCCACAGAATTGCTTTGTACTTCCTTGACAATGTCTCCCCTGCGTCAGGATCCCAACAAATATCACTGGAATGCTAGAACGCATCCGAGCTGCGCAACACAGACTCTAGATGTCCATTTCTCTACAAATTATGCTGGATGGAACGGAACCAAGCGCTTCTACACAAGTGGTGCTTTATGCCATCCACAATCTACATTTACAGCAAAGTGCACATGGGTCCATTGTGATTGTGATTTGTAGGACGGACCTCGGCATCATCATGTAAAGCAAGGCATCTGCACTTTCAAGTACCACTGACAAGTGTGAATTCCTTTTCACGTACACATTGCACCCATACGCACTAACAGGTCTCGTGCACTGTGACTGACTGGGTACACACTTGTAGCTTTCACAAGCTTCCTCCAACAAAATATTCATAATCTCACACTGCATATTCTCTTGCAGTTTCTTCTCTGAATAGCCTCTGCAAAAAATCACACCCAAGCACACTAAATGCACTTTCATCAACGACATACTGATGACTCAAGTCGTTTGAAGCACTCGCAGGATGGAGTACAGCGCAGCAAGCCAGAAAAGTGATGGAATCTTGACGATCCTCAAAAGTTATCAGCCTTAACGTGTTCATCTTTCATGGTATGCCATGATCAAAGCGTGACCATGTTTGACGTTGCAAGATGCTGCGAGCCGACATGCTCGGGAAGAAATACAACGAAATCATGCTAAGCTCACACATCGGTACGCGACTGCACAAACAACATACAGAGCACTTTTTCTGTATGGATTTACACAATTCCGCAGACATTTCTGACCGAGATGGGGAAATATGTCATCCTTGGATCATCAGATATGTGTGTGGACTTGATATGCAAATTGTTGAAGGTTACCCTATGCAAAGATAGAACTCAGCGCGCGATTCACTGGACATGGTTGACCCGTCCTTCGCTTTAGGGTCATGTCCCTTAGGATATACAAACGGCGACAAAAAGTGTCCAATGTGTGCTTGGTGTTATGCAAGATATTGATCCAATGAAAAAATGATGACGGACAAACAGCACGTAGATTTCCTGAACGCGAAGAGGTTGGCGCGGGCGATCAATGCCATGCTATACATGTTATTTGTTCAGGGTTTTGAACCATGCACTAAAATATGGAAGCTTGACACAACTCTACCAATGCAATACCTGGCTTGGAGGCGCTGCCACAGAACGCTGGTATTGCATCGTAGCACAACCACCAGGTCAAACCAGCTGCAGAGCGCACAGTGGTTCGATATAACCCAACTCGTTGTCAGGGCATCTTGCTTGATGATATCCGAAAACATCAGGAAACCACGCTGACTTGCAAACCAATTTGAACATTCGCTCGAATGTGAAACACATATTGCTCAGAGAGTCGTAATCTGCTCCAGATGTATAGCAACACCTCACCGCTCAGGGAAAAAGTCACAACTGTGGTAGTCAACTATGTTTCCTCCAGCGCTCATGGAGTCTTCCATCGCATCCACCACCTGCAGACATACCAGATTCAAAGACACTCTACAGGTCAAGTGAGCACACACAAACAGTTAAACCAATATGATAAGGGGTTTTGGTCTTAACTTGGCTGATGTATGCTTTAGCTCTGGTGCAGTTCATTCAATCTGCGACATTTCTCAGATATTGATCAGCCACATCAGTTCGCGAGTACATTGCGTTTGGTCTATGTAGAAACTCTCACAGTTAACATGGAGTTACATACACGCAAACCCAAATGAATGGCAACCATGGACATTCACACGCCCACAGTAACATCGAATTTGTTCTTGAATCGATCGACTCAACATACGTGATCACATGGTTGGATTACTGATGCTTAGCTCGTGTTTCGAAGGTGTTGGTGTAGGGACGTCCGGTGAATATTCCTACAAGAAGAATTGAACTCCGTTGCGTGTACTCATGATTATCTGTCTCTCAATTCTGTTGAGGGTAGAAGTATCGCATGTCAGGAATATGGAAAGGTTCTCGATGATGCTCGCACCAGATCCTCGTCTACTGTGTAGCATTGAAACTCCTCATCCCATCCTGTATGTAGCTCCTTCTCCTTCACCCAATCGCCCACATTGATGTAGTTGAATTGTGTGGCCTGCGCTATTTGCTGGGCAGTGATAGTTTTGCCTGTACCCGGAGTGCCCGTTATAATGACGTTCGGATTGCGACCTGTCGACATTAGACGAAGGAACACAAATCGAGCTCCAGCGGCGCAAGCGGATACTGGAACGCGGGTCTTGCACACACGGTTTGCCGGGTGCGGCCCGCTGTTGGCAGTTCTGCGTTGCGGCTTCAAGCCTAGTCGTGACCGCGTCTGCTTTCTAGGGATGCTACGTTTGACTGGGTCCAAGTGTGCACACGCGGGTCCTAAGATTTAAGCTTACCATCTTCACTATGCTTTTTAAAACCATGCCACCACGGCACCTACCAAAGGACGATTTGATTGGACGCACTGCGAACCCATCCTGGCCAACTTCATCGAACGTTGTGCAAATGGGAAGTCAGGTCCGTGTCAGCCCAAAGCGCAGTCTGAAAGGACCAACTGTCTTAGCGTTGATGTCCGTGTATGCAGAACCAGAACGGGATGGGCAAAATATTCAGTGCCCGCTCTTTCCTGGGCGCATCCAAGTATGAAATCGCGTTCGGCTGTGGTCGATCCCCCATATCCGAATCGATTAACGAGACTGCTCCCCAACACTGCGGATCGTCCGACCATTCCCAGCAATATTAGAGGGCTGCAGAGCATGCTGACCCTCCCGCCCTGTGATCGGGACGGGGCGTGGCTTGTTTCCCTCCGCTATACGGGCTCTCTGTCCGGCCGTGCATGACAAAGGGCTTGCGATTCTAGATCTGCCGTTTGGATATGGGAAACCGATTATCTAAATACCAGACTGTAAGAAACTCGAGGGCCTGACATTCAATTTCTTTCACCTTGTCCCGGAGGAGGGCAGCGGCCTGGACAACAGCAGATGAACAAATAGTTATGATTGTTGACCCTGATGACGGGTGCTTGGTGTAGTCTCCCAGTTAGCGTAGGTGTGCATATTGTCATTTTGTCTCCGAATTTTCGACTCTGGTGGGTGTCCTTCTATGGCGTCGGGGATTAAGTCAAACATTGGCCATCGGGCGCATGCTCTCTATTTTGAATGGGGAAATTTCAAGCCGAATCGGGGATGTCACGATATTTCAGAACTCATCTCACCGGCAACGGGCAGGGATGTGCCACGTGGCTCGGCTCGGATCTTACCTGCTTTCCGAAGCCAGTACCATCTGCTCGTGTGGTCATCCCCAGCTCATCGATCTTCGCATGCAGTGGCGTAATTGAAGACGTGCTTCGTCCAGGCGGTGCTGTGAAAGGAAAAGGAATAAGTGGTCAGAATGGTTACGTGACGGGTTTCGGCCTGGACGAGAGTAAAACGCGAGTGTCTACACTTCCCCCACCCGACAAGATAATATGAGGAAGGAATCGGGAACTGAGCAAGAACTTCATAGGTCCAGGCCTGTGACTGGCTTCTAGCCCAGAATGGACATCGCGGCGGTACTCACGACTATTGCCGCATCTATCCATACGACATTATTAGAAATGGCATTTGCGTGTGCGGGCGTCCGGATGCCATTTTTTCGACCGGAAAGCCCCAGCTGGCAATGCCGCGCACTGTGAAGCAAACCCCTCGCACCTGCTTGATTGCATGTGCGATCTATCACCGACCATCGCCTTGCCAGGGCTCAGGCCTTCAGGCGCCGGAGAGTGGACGCAGTTTCCAAACACCGCCCAACAGAAAACAACAGACACTCTTAGGTGTCCAAGCTTTGTGCAACCGATTTTTACGTAGCGCATTATGGTCACGTGTATGCACATAAATGACTGGTGGCCGAACAGGTGTTCCAATTCGGAGCATAGGCACCGGAATAGTGCATCGGCTGCATTGTTGGGTATTAGAGTCTAGCAAGAGATTCATTTCATACTGCTTCGCTATCAAGTATCGCTGCACATATTGTTCTCCAGAATCAGTACACTTTCGGGAGGGTGAACTCAGAAGCGCACGTGTGATAATCCTGGTTGTAGGGTTGTAGGGCGCGTTAAGGGCTAGTAGTTGTCTTCACGTGTCACACACCAACGTTTACGATCTTCCGGTTCGTGTGAATTGCTGCTATCTACATGTGCGATAAATCATGGGAAAATTTAATCTGTGGTCGGCTGAATTTAGATGTCGCTGCTCTATACTTTGGCTGGAGGTGCTGCTAAGGTTCTCGTCAATCGTACTCAGCCAGACATCAGAGTGTTTTTGATCGTGAGACGGACACGATACACGCCTTCATGATACATCCGGACTTGCATGGGATGATTTGAGGATCAAATCATTCATTCGTATAAGAGAGCTCATATGCGCTTTGCGTGTGCGGTAGCACCTTAACGAAAGCAGAACGTCACGGCGGTGAATTCCGCGCACTGCTTCGCTGACGTAATGGTATGTTAGGTTTTCTCATTTGAAGTATCTCATGATGCGAGTAGGCTTTCAGGTTTCGCAACTGATATAGGTATTCATATGACTAGGGGGCATCTTGTGAGTTTCGGCTGTATTTTATGTTGGAAGTACTCCATAAAGTTCCTATAGAAAGTCTCGTTAGTGTCGTTATCCGACGCGGAATTTGATTCGACTCACGAGCAACTTGGAAAAATTTTGCAGTCCTTTTACCTATAGATTATATGTGAATACACTGATACGCTGCTGTCACCAAATGTTGAGTGCTCCCATGGTACGCTTGATGTCTGCATCATTCTCATGACCAATATTTCCAAATTCGTTCAAGTATAGCTTGACAAAAAGACTAACCGTTCACAATCCTAACTTGTGCTTTTGTAAATCAGTATTTATTGGTCTTCCGCTTGAGATAGAACCACAACAGTAGCA
>NHOP01001238.1:0-11377 GCA_018697155.1 Pyramimonas parkeae | reverse complement strand
ACAAGTCATAATCTGGCCGATCATTTGCAATCGGACCCGAAACATCACGACCAATGCACCAACACGCGGAGAAGGCTCTACATGTTATAGGCGAAAGGGTTGGTGAGGTCTCCATTCGATTGGAACCAGGTGATGGATACTGAAATCATATTTTGATTTGGGTTGTGACAGCTTTCCCCGATGACATTCGATCCACCTCCATCGGTCGCATATGAGAAGGTCCCTCTATGCCAAAATGACGCAATGGCACATCGAGCATGAATCTCACCAGATGCTTCGTGTCTTGCCAGGCGAAACCCATTGCAATAATGTTATTGGCCACCCCATTGATAGATACATTTGAGCTAACCGTTGTCATGGTGGCCTTTTTCGCGATTAATCGTAAATTTCAGATCGCGTTTTGACAACAATAATATTAATAGTATTAACCATTGAAACTGAAATCATAATGACAATTCAATTGATTATCTCGAAGAATATCGACTACTTTTAACCACTACGTTGTCATCGTGGCGGTTGATATGGTCCCTCGCACATCGAACATGAGCCGCCAGCCAGCATGAGCGGATATATCATGCGCCGAGGTGGTACACCTTTGCATGTCGGGCCTTCTTTCCGCGAATCAAAGCAACGCCCTACGAACACGGCCCATCGTCATGGTCATCAGAAGGATGATGGTACTGACGATGGTGGCGACCTGCGGAACACTTCGGGGACACTCCCGCCACGGGCGCCGCCGCTACGCGTTACCAGGGCATGCTCATTCACGCCAAAGTGTGAAGCACCAAGCCACCCTAGCTGTGGTCAAGTCAACATCAGGGCTGGTTTATGTCGTACGGTCATCGAATGGATGGACGCGATGGATATTTGTATTTCGCCCGATAGGTTGGAATTTTCGTTGCTTTGTAGCGACGGATGATTTCAATTTCCGGAGCTCGCTATCAGAATGCGCACCTCACATGAGGCGTGATCGACATCGTGACGTGGATTGCGCGTACCAAACAACACGCCAAAAGGTGAAAAATTCACATATATGCGATTAATTCGGAATCTGACATTCTCATATAACGAATATTTTGAACTAGTGCCGAAACTAATGAACACAGCACCAAGTACAACGCGGTGTCGCTGGACGGTATAAAGATGGTTCACGACCGGTCGTGTTCCATACACAATCGACCTCTCTAAGTTGACGCAACCTCTGCACCAGCAAGCGCATTTCCTCGAGCAGCCGCTCAGAAGTAATTGTTATTTATCACACTCGATATTTTATCAACAAGTAGTGCATAGCAGCTTGTGGACGACACTTGAAGCCGAAGACCGCCTGTTCCCACTTCGAAGAAACAGAAACATCTTAGTGAGTGCTCACCTTCACGATGGTGCATTCTTGCCTTCCGTTGAATAAAACGCGATGCATACATAACATTATTCAATGTATTGTTATATTTTGATGTTCACGTGTTTGCGCGCACGCTCTAGTACTTCATCATTTCTGGTCGGACAAAAGTGTGATGTACTAAAGCGCGTCGAATCTTATTGCACTACATCTGCAGGAAGTTAACGAGGTTCTCCATAGCGCCTGTGTGCTTGCTACTAAATTGAAATTCACATATAAAAAATGTCGGAATCGTTTGGTGCATGGCTAGTTTGAAAAAGGAAACGCTGAGTCCGATGATATTGGCTTCACAATGTGCGGAGGTTAGCAGGTACATGGAGTGATGAGCATGATCGTTGCACGTGATCTTAGTTGCGCAGTCTCATGAATATATTCATTCAATTTTGTAGAGATATCTGTAGGTTTTGGCTTTTCTTTGCATTTGAGTGGCACCTTGCCGTCCTTGAGACATGCTGACCGTCTACACTAGATGTGTGTACAACGTCGCCGCGCCAGTTAAATTTTGCATAGAAAACCACGAGTTTCAGGAATTGCACATAGAACCTGGTCAAGTATGAAATTACACATGTTTACATCGACGATGTATGGCTGTCTGCTCGCAGTGAGCGGTATACTGGAAATCGTCAGTCCTCCAGACCAGCTTGCGCTGCCGCAGCCAGGACCCTGGAGCAACTCACATGCCAAGTCCCAGGTCGCAAACAATGAGCAATTACTTTCAGCCAAGAACGACCAAACTTGATGAAAGCTTAAGATATACGCACGCATGTGGGTTGCGTGAATGGCGCATGCGTTAAAACTGAATGGCAGAATCAACAGGTTTGTGAATGTTCATTTTCTGTAGAGGCACATGTTTGAACAGGTGCAAGAGTGCAGCAACCTACTTTCTGAGCACAGTTGAAAGACGCTACTGCTCCGTTGCTTTACACGCCAATTAATGTGAATTGAAATCTGTGATTTCTGAGAACATCAACATTGCCTTGTATGTTTCAGGTATCTGCGCTTCATGAAGGAGATCAAGCTCTAAGTTCAGTCATTTGTACTAGCAACAGTTCTGCAAGTCCAGAGATCATAGACGTGCTAACAAAATTCAAATGCAAAGTCCTCCGACAAAATGTGGCCACCGAGGTATGAACGTCCCTCAAGAGGCCTACACCTATCTGCAGACGATATATGCATGTTAGCTTGACCTTGAATTCATGGAATAAGTAACATCTGAATACTTGCTGCGGTGTGACAAGCGTATGATTGCTCGCCATATTGTATGAAGATGCAAGAAAAACCTAGCGTGGGCAACGATGAATCTGCCAGGTGATAATTGATAGCTGCATATTGTCTGCATTCGTCGAAACGGTATTGCATGTGACCAATCTCCTGAAAGCAGCCAAATCATTATCTGCAAGTTGAAGTTGTCTGGTGGAATGTGGTTGGTCTGGTTACTTGGCAGTTAGACCAGTTCGTGGAGGAACTCTTGGCGAGCCGCAGTCTGTCTGCGGCGGATCACTCCGTGCACGTGTTTGACCTTGGCAGCGTGCTGCGCAGATTCCGCGCGTGGAAGAGCCTGCTCCCACGCGTGGAGCCTTTCTACGCAGTCAAGTGCTGCGGCGACCCCGGCTTGCTGGCCATGCTCAGCGTGCTCGGGGCCGGCTTCGACTGCGCCAGCCCAGCAGGTGCATGGTCAATGCTACCTTGGCTTGGACTCTCTGTGGATTGACGCACTCGTTGGAACACACCCTGCTGGCAGGACAATGTTCGCGTTGCAGTGCAATGTGTTGGTCGTGTTATCGTTCTCTAAGATTGCCGCGTTGACCGCAAGCACCTCGGGGTGCACTTTGTGATGTTTGCTCAGAGATGGAGACGGTGCTGGCCATGGGTGTGGACACGCGCCGCATCATCTATGCCAACCCTTGCAAGCTGCCCGGCCACCTCCGCCACGCCGCCAGCCGAGGAGTGCAGATGACCACCTTCGACAATATGTGCGAGCTGGAGAAGACGGCAGTCCTATACCCACAGGCACAACTTGTGCTCCGCGTGCGCGCAGACGACCCCAACCCACAGTGCCCGTTGGGGAACAAGTACGGGGCAGAGGCGTACGAGGTGGAAGGCTTGCTGCGCAGGGCCCGGGAGCTTGGTCTCAATGTGCGTAGCTTTATCTGTATTTTGGTACCTCTAACATGATTGGTTGAGGGACAAAACAATTACACGAAGCCCAGGCGTCGTTCTCATGGACTTTGTGCACCTAATTTTCCTTCAATGTATGCATCATGTATCTGTCCACCTGATGATACTCTTTGGACGACTCGCGTTTGCTAACGCAGGTTGTGGGAGTCAGCTTCCATGTGGGCAGCGGCGCGGGCGACCCGGCCTCCTTCCGCCGCGCCATCGAGCACGCGCGCCAGGTGTTTGACTGCTCCGAGGCATTAGGCTGGAAGATGTCGCTCCTGGACATAGGCGGCGGGTTCTCCGGCGACGATCCGGGCGGCGTCAAGCTCAGGGGCATGGCTGCGCACATCAACGCCGCGCTGGCGGAGCTCTTCCCAGAGCAAGAGGGCGTGCGCGTCATCGCCGAGCCAGGGAGGTGAGACATCCCTCGCCCTCCTCTCAGACAACCCTCACAGTCCCTTGATAGGCTTTTTTAGGTGCCGATCTTTTACGTCTGCGCTGGACCTGATTTCATCAACTTCAAAACAATGACACAGCAAAAAGCGCTTCGCGCAACAAACTCTTGATTCGGATCCTGCACTGTTAAGGTTGTGCGCTGATGGCTGTAGGTTGCATTTGTTCAGCGCAGCGAGCCCCTTCCTGGGATGGAGTGAAACACGTGGTTCGCTTGAGGCTCCAGGTACTTTGCCGCGGCGGCGTCCACATTGTACTGCAGCATCTTCTCGCGGCGCGTGCGGCCCACGGTGTTTGGCTCGAGCGCCGGCGGGGCGCAGCGGGAGGACAGCCACGCCTACTGGATCGGGGACGGCGTGTACGGCTCCTTCAACTCCATGATGTACGACCACGCCGTGGTGGCCGCGCGCGCCGTGCGCCCGTCGCCCGTCCACCCTGCACGGGAGGAGCCTTGCTTCCCCAGCACCGTCTTTGGGCCCACGTGCGACGGCCTCGACACCGTCCTGCGCAGCGCCCTCCTCCCGGACATGCGCGTCGGAGACTGGCTCGCCTTCCCCAACATGGGCGCGGTGAGACGTCGTCCCACCCTGCTGTACCCTGCTCGCTTCGGCAATACGCGTCGCCCTTGCACGCCATTGTTCAACATGTAGGCTAACGATGCAATCATGAACACACCAGAGCGACAAATTGATGAAAGGATTGCAGCTCCTTGAAGCTCTTTGTGGAGTAATAATTGCGTATTCCTGAATGGATGTTGAAGGTGCGTTTGTTCTTGCCATTTGGTACTGCAGTACACTACGGCCGCTGGGTCCGACTTCAATGGCTTTGACTCCAAGGCCATCCAGACACGGTACATCGTCACACTGCGCGACTGCGAAAGTGTGCATGACGTTGATGTGCATGTGGAGCAGGACTCGGACGACTCACTTAGCGACGATGAAATCTTGATCAGTGCGTTGTCCGCATAAAACTTGGTATTCAACCCTGCATGCCTGGACCCAGAAGCATTATAGCAGGAACATCCATTAAGTATATTTGCCTCATGTATATACAATATTGGCAGTTAAGCCTCATCATTTTTCACATCATGGCAAACTCCGCTGTTGGACCAGCACATGGTTGTTTGTGCAGCTCTCGGACAATAGATTGATATTTCATTCATATGGGACACTCCTTACTTATCAGGTATCAGCAGGATGCAGTATTGAAATTTACTCGGAGGAAATGCGAGGCTGAATACTATACAGCCTCGCATTTCCTCCGCATCCTATTCGATTGTGTTATCCGTTACAGGTTGCAGCGAGAAAATAGCTGATGACCATATATTTTGAACACCACCATTTGATTCAACGAACGGAACGCATCTGGTGATCATCATGCTATTTATATCACATACGCGCTGGCAACCGACTGTATGTGATACAAAATAGAAGTTTATTTCATGGATTTTCTTGGGTCAGCACTGTCTGGATGCAGATAGTAAGATACGTTCTCCTTGGATCACGCAATCTTTGTGTTGATAAGATTTTGACGGTGACCTTGTGCCACGATAGAACTTAGCGAACAATACAGTTGACATGGCTCCCCATATATATAGGGTCATGTCCCAGTATACATATCACATATGCTTGTTCGGTTGAAGTTTTTGAACCAAAAGCAGTGAAATCACCCAGCTTGGCAGTGCATTTATGAAAACATCCGAGAACACAAGACGACATAGCACATGTTATGTGCTTCGCACCAACTTTGCAAATCATGAATGCATGGTGTGCTTCGGAAAATTTGATGACTAGGCTACCGGGCAAGAAATGCTCAATGAAACAACTCCCAGGCACATTTCTTTCCCACTGAATGGTTGAAAACTTCACAAGCAGCATGTTCACGTGAAAGTCACGCAGGTGAAACACTCATTTAACGAGTGTGTTCATATGGTGCTGATGTTTCATGCAAGTTCAACAGAGGTCTACAGCCATACATCTGGAGTACTCCTCCAGACGCTATACCAACTGTTGTTAGCAACTGGACACGTCAGAAGGATACGTTCTGACAAATGTACTTTGAATGACATTTCAACGGACAAAGGATCCTGCTGAAAAGTTACTGACTGTTTCTAATGAAAAAGATCCCATTTCGCATAGATAGTATATCGTGCATATAATATCTATATACCATCGTTTCTAGGTAGGTCAACGAGAAAGTATGTACTATTTATATACTGTCTATAGAAAGTGTACCATCTATATACTAGCCACATACAATGTATAATCGGTGCGTCAACAAGAAAGTGTGCTTTGAAAACACTGCGTTCATTGCAATGGAATCGATGAGAATTTCATTGGCAGAACCGTACCGAGGTTTTCTCAGAATCTGAACGCAAACACCTGACCCCCGTGCCTTTATGAAAGCATCCTTACCTATAGATTTGGTGGGGGGTTTGCGCACGTGTGTTTTGGAGAAACTTTTCATTTACGCTAACTGGAAAACTCATCTCGGAAATTGAATTGCAATTTCTACGTTGCAATCCAATTGAATTCCATATGGTCCAGTTTGATTGTAGCTGAACCGCGTAGCGTTGCTGCACCTGTCCATTTCAAAGGGATAGCATTTACGATCATTGTGACCGGTATAAGAGTTGCGCTTGTCTGTACGCCTAGATCCCAGGATCCCTCCGAACTCCTCTCCGTCACCAGAAATAGATCCCTGGGAGTTTCCACATACTCAGCACTGGTACACATGTAAGGGCCAAGGATTCCGTGAACATTTCGTGAGGGATTAAGTGCAAGAGTGATGGACACAAGGACCAGCACATGGCCCTTCGGTTTTTGGGAATAGCCGCAGGTGTCGCCCCGCGCCACTTGCTATACCATACTCTTACATACGAGCGAGGCGCGAAGTGTGATGCTACTCGGATGGGTAGGTTCGGGTTCATAGCACATAATCAAAGTTTTGACATGTATGGTCGAATCAAAAGTTTTACTCACAAGGACGTAAACGACGCATCAAATGCGCGCAAGCACATAGATTCAGCTCCTACGAAATTTGCAACCCAGAATCTGCGAGAGCGATTGGAAGGTCGATTGTCTTCGTCGAAGAGAGGATGCTGTGAACACACATGGCTCAATAAACGCAGGAACGGGGACGTGTTTCCGTTGTGCACTCACAATCTACTCTTTTTCGAATTTTCGCGCGTAGGAGTTCGAGTACACGCGTGTATGTACATGTTTCATAGGCCCACCTCAGATGTGTATATGCTCGACATCATCAGGACCAGGCGGGGAATAAGCTATATATTACATACTATGAGCTACAATGTAAGCATATATCCCCTCACCACGAACGATTCCCTTGATTGCTGGGGAATTCGCTTGTATTATGAAAATCACCCATGATGATGTTCACTTTCAGTATCAGTGATCATTCACATGGTGTATTTTCACAGTTGTTGTCATTATATTTTTATTGACACTAAATCCAATAGTCACCTCTACATTCGTTTCATATTGTCATCATCATCATGGCTGTTGCCATGAAATGATGACATCATCATTAGAATCCTGTAAATGGTTTTTTATTGGTGTTATCATCATTATTTCCCGAAGAAACTTGTTTTCAGCGAGAATCAACATCATATCAGTGTGATATTGTCCCTAATGAATGTTAATAGTGTTTTCGCCATTATTTATTCCCCCTTATGGAATCTTCCCCAGACACTAGCTGCCAGCACGTTGCGTAGGGGTGTCCTGATCATCACCGATCAAAAAGAGCGCTGCATCGATTCTGCATTTGATGTTGATTATTTTATCCCGGTCGTTTAGATAAACCTTTTTGCTGATTCCATAAAGACTAGACAATGGCTTCTGGTGTACCTACCAAAACTTTGGAACCTACAGTTCACCCATGGTGGTTACTTAGGCGGTTGGTGTGATAACTCGCGGATCGAAGATGATCCGCCAGCCAGCCTGGCTTCAGATTGCGAAGCCGTCAGCCGAGGCAGTTCAACGTCGGGTCTCGAACCTAGGACCTCCGCAAGAGTCGTCGCCCGACCAACTAGTCCATCCGACATTGACACGGTGTTGTCTGCAGTGCCGTTAGCATTTTCTTCAGTGATCGTCCCTAGGGTTGCGATTACAGTCGCGCATCGAAAACCATCCATTTTGCTGACCGCTGTTTGGAAAAACTACTTTATGCAGGCAACCTCCTCGAAGTTTCCTTCGAATTCCATCTCAATCCTAAAACGAGCTACAAGTTGAACATCCGGGCATGCAGGGTGAGAGACTTCCCGCATCGGGGTTTATGAGTTCACCCATTGTAACAGGAAAATGGCGATGCCACGACAGGTAACGCGGGTGCGCCATTGGATGGTCCCGAGTCCACTCAACGAGTGAACACTGTTTCAGTACTTGGAGCGGGGTTTGAGCACCACTCCCAATTCATTGCAGCTTGGCGGGTTCGCGTATGCATTTTCGGCTGATGTATGCATGTTCTTCCATATTTTCGATGCATCCCATGAACCTACTTATTGTTGTGCCTTCGGCCTCGTGGCTGGCATCCGGGTTATGAGCCTTGACAGCACGTCTCGCCATCGAGAATGACCACAATTTCCTAGACACGGAAGAGGGGATCGGACGTCCAAGGCGCGAACATTTTGCATCGGGGAAATCGAGCATCGCAACCAAATCCATCGGTCACATGAATCGAAAAGGCAAAAATCTGATGAAGATCAGTCCCAAATTGTAAAGAAGGTCTCAGCCGCGGCAATGGCTGAATTTACCACCAATTGCCATTTGTCGCAACCACATTAACCTTACTTGCGAAGCCGTCCGGCCCTCGCCTGACTTGTACTGCTCCGCGTACAGCGCGCACTGATTCACTCAAACTTCAACATGGTATGTGCCATAACATTTCTGTAGCGTCATGGTGTGCGACACATATTAAGGCGTTTGACATGATGCTCAAATTGGTGCGAAGAAGGTGGACAATGCGAGAAGGGTTTTGGATCTGTGGATCTGTGGTTGGATCTTACTTGTCATATACAATGAAACTGTATGCGCGGCTAGCCGATTCTTCGGATGAGGCGAGAAGCTTGTAATGATCATCATATTTTTGTCGAGTACGTTATGGCTTTGTGATCTATTACGACGTTTGCTCCAGGACTCAGGCATCCTGGTGTGACGGTAAAAAGTACACGCACACCACGAAGTAGTTTCGGTCTCGTGGAACCTAGGTTTTCTTTGTGCTTGTGACTCGGGAAGATATTGCAGCATGATTTGATGCAGCCAAGGTTTTTTTTTTGCAAGTTGTGCCACAACCTCCGCCAGTGCTTTGTTTCCTGAACGCTCCTCTGGGTGGTACGGAGCGTGAGTAAGGTTTCACAGGAAGAGGCGATCGTAGAACGTGTTCGGCACTTGCAATCATGTATATCACTCCTATATGTTGTACTTGAGTATGAGAACCACGCAAAGTTTGCGCTATCGACGCCCAAGTACTTCCTCATTGTTCCGGTGCATGCGACGCTCACCCGGTTGTTCGATTGAGCCTGGGTTGTGAGTCTTGAGCTGTGGAAATATTATAACAATGTGCAGATGTCATACGAATCTTTTGCGCGTCCGCGCCTGTTTTAAATCCTTTTGTCGTTTTCTTCGCGAGTGCAAACGTACCACCTGTATGTTCCACGTGTTCGTCACCTTTTGCTGTTCTAGCGTCTTTTAGCTATTTCAAAGCCATGTAGCCACAGGTGATGTGCACCACGCGTTGTTTCTCGATACCATTCGTTTCCTATCCACTTTGGGATATTGAGATTACGTGTTCGTTCTTATCGCCGTGCACTGGATGTGTGTACAAACATCACCTGTTTTTGTTATGTATGAGACCAACAGGGTTATCAATCCCGATAGCATTTCTCACGCGGCATGGTGTTTTTTTTATTTGTTATCATTTGACCTTCATCACCGAATCTCCGGCTTATTTCACCGCTCGTCGAAAGCTGTGAGCTTCTCAATTTTATTCGCTTGCCAGAACTGTGTGAGTTCCGTGGCATGTCGAGGTGTAAATCAAGTTGACTTTGAGGTGCGCACGGATATGCAGACCACCTCGAAGCGCTTCTCCGCTGCGAAGAACGACAAATTCGCGGGCAATATCCTTAAGCGTGGAAGTGTCGTTCTCGGCGGTAACGTACGCATGTGTTCAAATAGTGCAAGTTGCCACAAAAGTTATTGAGTCCATGTTGTGAAGGTAAAGTTTCATGCTGCATAGTATAGATTTGAGCGAACGGCTGAGATGCATAGTTGGTAGCTGTGTTTCCCTGGGCTCATTTTTTGACTTGGACAAACTTAGTTGAATTATGTGTGAATTTTGTAATCAATCGTCATACAAGATTTTCACATTTTTTCGCTGCTGAAATGTGGTCGCAGAAGGGTTCAAAGTATCCAGTGGGACCTTGGATGCTCGGCTTTTTCCTTTTTGTGGTGGTTGGTTCATGTACGTTAGAGCATCCTCTCCTGCAATTGACATGTGTTTTCAATTCCGACACCATAATTGCTGAACAACATGATCACTAGTTGTCTATGCACAACACATAGAGTGTTTGGTGATCTCAAAAGTAACCATTAAATTGCTTTTCCACATGGCTTCAGCTGTCAGAGAAACAGTTGTTTTGTGAAAAGCCCATGCTAGGTGTGTGCATGATTTTTTGGAACTTATTCTCGCCTGTCCTGGGTGTTCATGTGTACAAGATTCCAGCTCGCAATTTGTTTTGACCTTTACAACGAAGAGTATGCTCCCATATTTACAAGGGCAAGACAAGTTGCGTCTCATGTATATTGTTGCATGTTGGGCGACCTATTTCGTGCATGCCGAAATTGACGGTAATCCTAACAAAACTCTGCTGGAACGCTGGCGCAGCCCTTTTCCAAATAATCAGAACAGCGGCCGCAGGACAGGCAGGAATTATGGGCTAAGTACATCCATTTATTCCCTACATTGAGGAATCCGAAGTGCTATACCTATTGTTTTGGAAAATGCATGTCGCAACTCATCTGATATTTCGGTCATAGAGCAATATGTAGGCTTGCATTCATAGAATATACTTTTGTTTGTTTTAGATTTGGTCGCATTACTGTTTGTTTATCCAATTCAATAAGGATAACCTTGATGCATCAAAGCATGTCTTGGCTCTTATATGTGAGTTTGATGTTGCAAGATTGCTGCGTTAGTGTGAAATAGTGTGACATAGATGTTGTGTGACCATCATGGACAACACTTCTTATGCATTACCGGGTGAGAAGTGTTGTAGCATGCATGTACTAGAGTAGTGATGAACTGAAGTTGTGTTGTACCACCTCTTTCTGAAAATATTGTTCACTGTATTGT